>JAMQGT020013392.1:0-79413 GCA_024447675.2 Pterophyllum scalare
AAAAACAAAAGTTGGATCCAAAATGGCCGACTTCAAAATGGCCACCATGGTCACCACCCATCTTGAAAAGTTTCCCCCTCCCATATACTAATGTGCCACAAACAGGAAGTTAATATCACCAACCATTCTCATTTTATTAAGGTGTATCCATATAAATGGCCCACCCTGTATTATTTTCTCATGTTGATCACAAAAAAATCTGGCTAGCACTGAGTTTCTTACAAATTTTTGAAAATTATATATATATATACTTTTATAATTATATAAAATATATATAGAGAGATAATATGAATACATTTTTGGAACAGGCTTAGGGAGTGTGTGTGTGGTCATTACCACGGTGGAATCGTAGCAAATCCTCTTCTTCAATCATCTCCGTCCACTGCAAGGTCTCTAAATGTCATGGGCACTCACTGTGAAATTGTAATTAAGACGGTAATAAATAAGTGATTGAGAAACTCTCTCATAGGCCTGGACATATCAAGGGACATCCAGCTAATTAAGATTTTATGATCAATTAGAAGCATTCATGGTGAGAGAGGAGAATCATTCGACACAAAGCAACACAGGGATGTAATGAAGTTAAAGACTCATTCCTTTGGTTCTTCCTTTGCTTTGTATACTGTACATTGTGGGAGTTTGAGTATGTGTGTACTTTTCCTAAAGAGATACCACTCCAGCTCCTCCATACACACTCCCCTACAGTGTGCACCTCTAGCCAGGTTGGCGTGGGAAAGGGTTGTGAAGTTGACCAGGCAGATTTAAAGTGGCTAAAAAGGTCTTTGCAGTGTCTTTTCTCTGCTTTTCAGAAGCATTGGGCAAAGCCAAGTTAGAATTATTGTCTCTGTTCACAGGGAGTGGTTTTCTAAGGGGAGGAAAAGAAAAACATGATGGAAACAGAGGGAGCAGTCCTGCAGACTGTAATGCATTTCAGGCTGAAGCCAGATTATGGGCAATTAGAGGAGAAATGGTTGCCTTGGTAAGCAGTGGTTCTCCAAGGACCCATTTTAGATAGAAACTAATTCTGCTCTGTGTCCGAGAGAAGGTGTTGTCTCTGTCATTAGTGGCAGCAGATTGGATCGCTCCAAATTCTTCCTTGATCATTTGAATCATAAAAAAGAACAAATTAGATTCCTCTACCTTTCAGTTTCCCTTCCCTTACTTATTTCTGAGGCCAACACCCACTAAGTGTATTTCAGTATACAGCCTGCTGTTTGCTTTTTTATCGCATAGTCCTAAAAATATATGCAAAATGCACTACTTTGTTCTCTATCCTTTGAATCTTGAAGTGACATATACATCACAGAATTCAAAGTAGATAAAGAAAGATGGAGACAAATAAAAGATAAAGATGAAAGAAAAATAGGGATGGGAGATCACTGTAATGAGCATGACAGATTGGCTTCTAAATAGATTAATTGTAATAGGGCATATTCCCTTTTAAAAATAGATGAGGAGTAATGAGGCAGGGACACAGAGGACAATACAGAGTGTAATGGAGTGTGTGAGGCTTCAATGAGCTTCTCTGGAAGACACATGGCATGTGAGCATATTGTCTTTTGGCACAAAATAATTTGTGGCCTTGAGCTGGGCACTGGAGCAACTCGGGTGGATTAAAATCACACATTGTGGGTTTGCATACATGATTGTGATCTGTTGTGTTTGTGTCCAGCTTTTTGGTCGATGGGAAGACAACTATTTTTGCTGTTTCAATTAGCATTTGCACAATACGTAGTATTTTTGTAGTTATTCCTTGTTATAGTATCTGCATTTTCTTTGGTCAAACTAAAGAAATACTTAATAAATTTATGGATGTTACATAGATGCCCACCAAATAGGTGCAAGTTGCAAATGTAGACTGCAAACAGAAGAGGAACAAGGCCACTGTGACACCAGCAATTAGTGACTGATGTCCTCCTTTGTGTTTTTAAATATGACTGAAACATTTAAGTCTACTGCAAGCTTAGAGGTTAGTGACCACTCACACAGTGAAGTGCAATCTGTGTTTAGTGTGCTTTTTGATGTTTATGGGCACCATGATGCAAAATCATCTCTCACAGATTTCATCAACCTGAATTCTGTTTGCAAACAGAGGAATTGCCGCCTGCTGGCCTTTAGAAATGATGCATTTGCTTGTCTCTGGAGCTTGGTCTTCTGCTTCTGTTCCTCATGTTCAAGGACTGAACTATAGTGTCAGTATTTCCAGATGTTTTCATTTGAAACAAAGCCTGCTTAGAAATGTGCTAACTCACATTTTAGTAACTAGTAACAAATGTGTGGCTCATCTTCACTGTTAATGGTGCAATTAGTGTAACTTTAACCGTGCAAATGGGAGTAAATGAAAAGGAAGCTCAATGAGACAGAGGTTATTAGAAACAAAGACCTCCCTAAACCACTAAAGCCAGGTGTTTACACTTAATGCCCTTACCTAATGAAAGATTCAACTGGGTTTGCCTTACAGGTGCCCCCCCTCATGTGACATTTGGTTCATTGATTTCTCTTGTACATTAGTTTTAAAGTCCTGCTAACTGTAATGAAAATATGCAACAAGTTGTGCCCATGTACATTAATAACTACAATGGATTTCATATTTTGCTATTAGGTCAATACTACACTGGGTAATTAAAAAAAATCAAACTCAAATTAATAAAAGGATAGAAAACATAGATAAGTCAATATGGTATAATAAAGTACTTTGATAGATGCCATAATAATAAATGTATAAGGTGATATAAATGTATAAGGTTTTTTAGACGTCCATCAATGAGCACCTAGCCCTGAAAATGAAGCCAAGCCTGTGATTACCATCACAGCAAAATAAAACACAAGACTGTGCTTCTGTTTGTGCCATTGGAATAGCATGCTGTCACTGTGAACTTGCAGCCAATGAATGTAAATTCAAGCTGAAACCTTTTGCCAAGGCCAATTACCCAGCTCTGCATCCAACTGCCTAATTATCCCAAATTAAATGAATTAGTTGTTATCAGAATCATGCAGCGGTGCTGAATATTAACTGCATAATTTAAAGCAAGTGATTTCCAACCTAATTCCAGTGTACAGGGAAGGACATATCAGACACACTTGTGCCCTGGTTCAGCACTGCAAGCTATACCACTATTACATACCGATTCATCAAGAGTCAGTTGTGAGTTAGTACCCCGAGTTTACCGACAGAAGAGTTACACTGCCAGTGACTCCCAAAGGACATATAACAGTGTCTGCAAAAAACAACAACATTAACAATCTGTAGGTAGATGGAAAAGTAAATAAGAAGCTCAAGCACAGGCCTTTCAACCAGGAGATTTGAGTTTGATTCCAGTCTAAGGGCACTGTTTTTATTCAGTTTATTATTGCTTTTCTTTTAGTGACTCTCAGCCAGAAGGTCCCCTCACATACTTAAGCTTCCTCCCACACCCCTTATCCATTTCAGGGTCACAGGAGACTGAAGCCTATCCCAGCTGCCATAGGGTGAGAGGCAGGGTACACCCCGGAAAGTTCGTCAGTCTGTCACAGAGCTAACACAGAGAGACACACAGCTATTCACAATCACATTCACACCTATGGACTGTGGGAGGAAACTGGAAAACCCGGAGAACATGCAAACGCCACACATCAGGCATGTGTGTTAGGTTAACTGGTGACTCTGCACTGGCCACGAGTGTGAAAGTGCTGTTTGAAGGTATGTTTAAAATGAGAGTTGTAGTATAGAGCCCTACATAAATACAAGGGCATAACATTATTCATTGGGTTAGGGGTAAGACACCAAAACTACTTAGGTTAGGTTGATAGTGGTTTGGGTCAATAGACCTTTTATCAGAGTCAACCACATTAGAAGGCAAACATCTCAAATCTGGAACAAGTTTCTCTTCAGTTTTCCTTGTTACAAGAGTGAAAAGGTCCATCCTAGTTGTTGCTGATGGCACATAAGTCCATTAACATTGAAGCATATTAACATTAAAGATTATAGTTAGCTAACTAGAAAAAAAAAACACTTTAAACTAAAAAAAAACATCAACCTACTAGTTCACAGCTTCCTTTCCTGCTTAACTGTTTACCAATGGAGTAATGAGTGTTTAAAAATTATAAAAGTGCTTAAATGACTGTAAACCTGCTGTTTGAAGTAACCCAAAAGATTGTAATAGTTATGAAAAACAAAGAACTTTCAATTTTTCAAAGTATCATTGGAAATTAAATGAACACTTTGCTAAGCTACAAGAAAGTTCAAATTTCTGTTTTGTTTTGTAACAATGTGTTGCTGCATCTCTCTTTTTTTTTTTACTACAGTCTGGGAAATGAGCCCAAGTGCGTGACTTTTGGGAGAGAAATAATGTCCCATTTTTGTCTGAAATAGGATTCTAACTGCTCAACAGGTCCAGGTTTTTGTTGTATTTTTACATTTCATGATGCACCAAATATTTTCATTTGGAAAGGTGTTCCCTCCGTGAATCGCCACCTTATCGTGGTGGAGGGGTTTGTGTGTCCAAGTAATCCCAGGAGCTATGTTGTCCGGGGGCTTGTCCCCCTGGTAGGGTCTCCCATGGCAAATTGGTCCTGGGTGAGGGTCCAGACACAGAGCGGTTCAGAAGACCCCTATGTCTATAACAATGAGGGAACGGGATAGGGTTATCGGGGCTCCACCCCGGAGCCAGGCCTGGGGAGGGAGCTCGAGGGAGAGCGTCTGGTGGCCGGGCATTAGCCCAGGGTGCCCAGCTGGGCGCAGCCTGAAGAGGTTACATGGGCCTGCCCTCCTGTAGGCCCACCACCCACAGGAGGTGTCAGAGGGGTCAGGTGAAGTGTGTGTCGGGTGGTGTCCAAGGGCGGAGGCCCTGGCGGACCGATCCCCGGCTATCAAGACTGGCTATTGGGACATGGAATGTTACCTCTCTGGTGGGGAAGGAGCCAGTGCATGAGGTTGAGAGATACCAGCAAGATATAGTTGGGCTCACCTCAACACATGGCCTGGGCTCTGGAACCAGTCTCCTGGAGAGGGGCTGGACTCTGTTCCAGTCTGGAGTTGCCCTCAGTGAGAGGCGGCGAGCTGGGGTGGGTATTCTTCTATCCCCCCGGCTTGCTGCCTGTACATCAGCGTTTTCACCGGTGGACAAGAGGGTTCTTTCCCTGCGCCTTTGGGCTGGGGAACGGGTCCTGACTGTTGTTTGCGCTTATGCGCCGAATGACAGTTCAGAGTACCCAACTTTTTTGGAGTTGCTGGGCGGGGTGCTCGAAAGTGCTCCATTCTGTGACTCCATCATCTTGCTTCGAGACTTCAATGCTCACATGGGCAATGACAGTGAGACCTGGATGGGGCGTGATTGGGAGGAACGGCCTGCCCGATCTAAACCCGAATAGTCTCTTGTTATTGGACTTCTGTGCAAACCACAGTTTGTCCATAACAAACACCATGTTTGAACATAAGGATGTCCATAAGTGCACATGGTACCAGGACACCCTAGGTCACAGGTCGATGATCAATTTTGTAATTGTATCACCAGATCTGCGGCCGTATGTTCTGGACACTCAGGTGAAGAGAGGAGCTGAGCTGTCAACTGATCACCACCTGGTGGTGAGTTGGATCAGGTGGCAGGGGAGGATGCTGGATAGACCTGGCGCACCTAAACGTATTGTGAGGGTATTCTGGGGACACCTGGCAGAAGCCCCAGTCTGTGAAATCTTCAATTCCCACCTCCGGCAGAACTTCGACAGCATTCCGAGGGAGGCTGAGGACATTGAGTCCGAATGGACTATGTTCCGCACCTCCATTGTCGAGGCTGCTGCTCAGAGCTGTGGCTGCAAGGTGGTTGGTGCCTGTCGTGGTGGTGTCACCGGAGGTGAAGGGAGCCATCAAGCTGAATAAGGAGTCCTATTGGGCTTGGTTAACCTGTGGAACTCCAGAGGTATCAGCAGGCCAAGCGGAACGCAGCTCGGGCAGTGGCCGAAGCAAAAACTCAGGTGTGGGAGCAGTTCGGTGAGGCTATGGAAAAAGACTTTCGGATGACATCGAAGCGATTCTGGCAAACCATCAGGCTACTCAGGTGAAAGCGGTGCTCCACTCATGCGGTTTATAGTGCAGGTGGGGTGGTGCTGACTTCAACTGAGGCTATAGTCAGACGGTGGAAGGAATACTTCGCGGACCTCCTGAATCCCACTGACACACCTTTTGTAGTGGAAGCAGAGTCTGGGGACGAGGGGGATGACTTGCCCATCACCGGGGATGAGGTTACTGAGGTGGTTAAACGACTCCTTGGTGGCAGGGCCCCTGGGGTGGATTTGATTTGCCCTGAGTTCCTGAAGGCTCTGGATGTTGTAGGGTTGTCTTGGTTGACATGCCTCTGCAACATCGCATTGAGATCTGGGGCAGTGCCACTGGATTGGCAGACCGGGATGGTGGTCCCCATCTTTAAGAAGGGAGACCGGAGGATGTGCTTCAACTTCTGGGGGGATCACACTCCTCAGCTTCCTCGGTAAGGTCTATGCCAGGGTGCTGGAAAGGAGGGTCCACCCATTAGTCGAACCTCTGATCCAGGATGCAGCATCCACGTTTTCCAAAAAGGATTTCAAATTGAATGTAGTCTGACCACAAAATAGTTTTCCACGTTTCCTCGATTCATTTCAAACGAGCTTTGGCCCAGAGAAGACAGCAGCATATGGCTTCCTCTTTGCATGATAAAGCCTTATCATTTGTGGATGGCACAGTGAACTGTGTTCTTCCCACTTCCTGCTTCTGACAGGAGCAGATACCATTCCTACCTGTAGTAGCCTAGCCAAAATGAAGCTAGTAAAAAAACAGAAAAAATGAGGAGGGGAAAAATGTGAGTGGCCTCCACCTGTAAAACCTTTCCTGTTTTAGGGCTTGTATCTACTGTATATGATGAGATAACTGAAGTCTTCACAATTATTTGTTGAGGACCCTTATTCTGATTTTTTTTTTTTTTGTAGATTGTGAACCTCTGACCATCTTCACTTGTGAGAAACTCTGAGATGCTCTTTTTAGACCCAAACATGTTAATGACTTTTTGCCAGTTAACCTAATTAGTTTAATTAGGGAAAATTAAACTAATTAGTACCACTTATTTTTCTGGACTTTTGTTGCCCCTGTCCCAACTTTTTTGAGGTGTGTTGCTGGCATCAAATTCCAAATGAACGAATTTTTTTTAATGAAATAGTAAAAAAATGTCATCACATTCTGTTTTTATTTGCATTACCCAGTGGAGCAACATTTTCGGAATTGGAGTTGTACTTCAACCACTACATCCTGTGTTCTGTGCACTGTGTATCTTTCCAATCAGTCGCATTTAGTTTCTAGCACAGAGTGCAGCCAGCCGCCATCACAAACAAACCAAATGTTGTTTCTGTGCAAGAATACTATCCAGCCTCAATTTGGTTTTTATAGCTCTATTTAGGAATATATGTGTATAATATCACTCTGAGGCCAACACTTTCTCTGGTCCTTTGAGTTTTCCTCTTCTTGATTCACTGGGGTTGGTCTCCATCATGGCACGTCATGTATCAGACTCTTAGCAGGGATTATAGAGTGGGCAGTAAAGATGATTAAAGGCTCCTCCAATATTCTGCCTTTGGCGACAAATGGTAAGAAGGGCAGAGTGAGCCAGAAACAGTGTAAGAGAGAGAAGCACACACAGGAAATATGTGAATGCCGCCTCATTTATTTGTATTGTTGACTGCCACTAGCTCTGTGAGTGTAAATCAGGGCAAATAACCCATGCAAATTCTCATGAAAACTCTTTTTTCTTGTTTTGAACTCTTATGGACCATCTGCTAACAGACAGACTTTGTTGGATCTTTCATTTTACTTCTGTACTCTTAACTGTTCTTAACTTTTACTTTGTAATCATAAACCTGTCCATGGGCTGCATACAAAGGACAGCACAGTTTCTTTAGCTTCTTTCATTTCACCATGTTGTTTAGATCATAGATGTTGCCACAGTGACGTCAACCAGCTGTTTCTGGAGCCCACATTTTGATGCCTTATCCTGAAAAGGATAAGTGGAAGAGAATGGATGGAAGGATGTTTTTTATTTGTTTGTTTATGTTGCAAAATGTAATCATGCAGCTAACCTGGTTACAAAACTGCATCCATAAAATAAAGTGTACATGTGCAACAAACAGACACACATTTCTGCTAATTAGTGCTAAATAACAGCTCAGTCATAAAAAGCCCTCCTGTTAGCAAGCTGTTATTCTATGTAACATTCCACTTTAGTCATTGTGGCCTCTTTTTGGAATAAGGCTGAATAATGGAGATCTTTGTCAGAGAGGCAAATAACTCAAGAAGTAATTTCAGCAAGACAGCAGCAAGAGATTTTATCAAGTTCTCCAAAGCATTTGGGAAAATGCTGCTTGTTGTAAATTCACCCCAGTAGCATGTGTTTGTCTTCTTTTTTTATTATTATAGGACTTATTTATTTATTATGTACAAATCTTATCAAAATTGTCCACTTTGATATTCGTTGATCTTTGTGTAATTGCTTTTTCCATCAAGAAAAAGTGCCTTTCATCTGTTTCTTTTAGTATAGTGATATGCTAAAGCACATTTAAGAACTAATGGAAATGAGAAGTCTAAGAGAGGCTTTTTGTTTTCAACAATTAAATGTCAGTGTCTATTATTTCCCACCTCCCCCATGTTAATCCCATCTGAAGGACACTTAAATCAGTCCCACGTAAAAGGATGTATTGGCATATAAGTGACAGCTCAGTGCCAGGTCAGATCACGCTGCTGCCAACATGCCACAGAAATGTCATTCTGTGTGGTGGTGTGAGCAGACAGAAAGGCAAGTAAACGTAATTAAAAAATATAGATTACAAAGAGCGCCGTTTTTGCTTTGCAGCCTAAACAAATCAAGTGTTTTCTCTTTCCTGCACCCAAGTGCCTCCTATATTCCCTTGTATGGGTTTTGCCAGTAGCCAAATGTCTGTTTGTTTGCATGTCTAAGGTTGAATCTCAACTAAAAAATCTGTAAAGTCTAGAACTAGGACTCATTAATTCTCATAGCCACCACTGGCAAGACCATCAACAGCATCCATGTAGGAAATTTATGTTGACCTCTGTTGTGTTATTTCACTGCACTGGCGGTTGTTGTTTCCTGATTGACTAAATAGTAGATTTAAAATGTAATATTTTTGATTTGTTTTTTGTTGTGGATGAAGTGATTCTAGGACAGAACAAACATGTACAGTTGCTGTTGCAGATAGCATGCTAAAGTGGAAGGATTCAACTAAGCCTGGCCAGAGAAAATTATCTGACTATATGGTGTCTCTTAAATGTGAGCTTGCCCTCCGTTTTCTTCTGGTTATGCAATTCAAGGTTGCAAGGAGGCAGTGAGAAAGAAGGAAAGGTAGGAGAGTGGAAGTGAGAGTAGGGAATTTAAAAGTAGGGACTATAACTGGTAAAGGAAACGAGCTGGCTGATGTGATGGTGAGAAGGAAGGTAGATATATTGTGTCCAAGACCAGGTGGAAGGAAATCAAGGCCAGGAGCATTGAAAGTGGATTCAAACTGTTCTACCACAGTGTAGATAATAAGCAAAGGAAGGAGGGATAGTGTAATAGAGATGAAGAGAGTGCCAGACAGGATCATGGGTTTAAAGGTGGAAGAAGTGATGTTGCATGTTGTCATATGCCCTGCAAGTTGGATGTCAGAGGAGAAAGAGAGTCTGGAGTAAGTTGGATGAAGTAGCAGAGAGTGTATGTAGGGAGGAGAGAATTGTGATTGGAGTTGACTTCAATGGACATACAGGTCCAACTACACTAAATAAATTAGGTGAAGGGAAAAGAGGTGATGAGGAGGTGTAGGGTATGGCTGGTGCTAGGGAGAGGAATGTACAGATGATAATGGGTTTTGCAAAAAAGGATGTAAATGGCTTCAAGAAGAGGGAGGTACATAGGATATAAAAGGGGAGCAAGGTGCACACTGGTGGACTATATCTTATGCAGAAAGTGCAGTCTGAAGGAGATGGAATGCTGCAAGGTGGTGTCAGTGGAAAATGTAGCTAGACAGCATCAGATGGTACTCTAAAGGACAACTTTAATATTCAAAAAGAGAAAGTGATTGAAGGCAAAGCCAAAGATTAAATGGTGGAAGTGAAGAAGCAATAAAATTTTGCAGAATTCCAGGAATTGAGGGATTGAGACAGGCTCTGGCTGGTAGGGAAGAGTCACTAGATGACTGAGACAACTGAAGTGGTAACGAAAACTGCCAAGAAGGTTTCTGGTGTATTTACTAGACAAAGGAAAGAATCCAAGTAGATTTGGTGTTGAAATGTGGAAGTACAAGACAGGATTCAAAGAAAGTTTGTCAAAGAGAAGTGGGATAGTCTGGGAGATAAAGAAAGTAGACAGGAGTACATGAAGGCTAGGCATATAGGAAAGAAAGAGGCAGCAGAGGCAAAGGGAAACGACATATAGTGAGATGTGTGAAAGCCTCCACACTAAGAAAGGAGAAAAGAACTTATATCGATTGGCTAGAAAGCAAGATTGTGTTAGAAAGGATGTGCAGCAGGTTATTGTGATTAATAATGGAAATGTACTAATAAGTTAAAAGAGTAATGGGAACTCTGTAGTCTGAGAAGCTGATGATGAAACTCAGGGCAACTATGATGAGGACGAAGAGTAGAAAAGGCAAGATGGAGATGTGTAGGAAAATTTCAAGAACAAAGGAAAACGCTGCTGAAGCTTCATCATCATCATTATTATTATTATCATTATTACTATCATTATTCGAGAGATGATGATCAGTGAGTAGACATATGGCTTGTGTTTTTGTGGATCCAGAGAAAGCAGATGAGAGGATGTCAAAGGAAGAACTGTGGTATTCCTGAGACAGTCAGGTATGTGGGGGTGGTGCTGGACATCGATGACGACAGCGAGATCATGGGGAGGTGTGCAGTAGGACAGATATTCAAGGTCACACAGGAGTCTCCATAAACTATGCTTGCAAACAAGATTGTGATCTGGAGAAGGTGGGAAAAGAGCCTGGAGATGTGGATGTTCTTGAGAGAAGAGGAATCAAACTCAGTAGAAGCAGGACAGAATACATGAGTGAATGAGAGGGGAACCCTAACCCTAACCCTGACCCTAACAGTTGAAGATGCTAAGATTTGGTTGGTAGTAACCAGGAAAGACAGCTGTCCCTCTGATATATATTTGTAATCCTGAGGTTGAGGCAGTGTTGTAGTCAAGACCACCTAACCTGAGACCGAGACAAGACCAAGACTTTTAGGGTCCGAGACTGAGTCGAGACCAAGACCAGTGCCTGACGCTACATGACACAATAAAATGTGAAACATGATCAAAATCACTTCTCAAATTGATCTGAAAGATCCACATTCCCATAAAATCACCTAGATATTAAACACTCAGAGCTCAAATAAATGTAACCATCTTTATTTAATACTCCTGGGTTACTTCCATCATTTATCACAGAATGTAAAACAATTATTCATAGTTCATCACAAGAGTCTTTACTGTACTCTGCCTTTCATAAACAATACATAAAGTTGTTGTTTTTAAACCAACAATGTTTGTGAAAATGGGTGCTATTTCAAAACCACACAGTTAAATGTGTAACACTGAAAAAATGGCAAACTCTCATCGACAGTAAGAACTAAAGCCACAAGTTTCTCTCTTATACAGCTTAAAGCTGCAGTATGGAACTCATAAAAAATCTGGTTTTTACATATTTGTTAAATCTGTCACCATGTCACAACAGTATGAGACAGATAATCTAAAAAAAAATCAAGCTCCTCCACCTCCTCCCTGAACTACTATTGCCATCTGCAGGTCAAAAACAACCAATCAAAGCCAGGAGGAGGGTCTTAGCACTGTCAATCACTCCTTGTGTACACACTGCTCAATGTACTAATGGTGGAGAAACAACTTACTTATCTGCCGTCATTGGTGGCCATGCTAACCACAGGGTTTTAGCCAGAAATTTTTTTCAGCCTGGCACTAATGCTAATTAGTAAGCTAATCCTAACCACTAAATGTCACACCTGCTTATTAATTGAGTGACGGGGCCTACATATGTAACTGGAAAGCACCTCTGAAGCCTAGGCAGTAATCACAGTCTTTGTGGATGTGTAGTTACATTGCTTGAGGTGCAGTCAGGTCAGGTTCAGAGAGGATTTTTGGTTATGTACATAGGACCAATGCAGAACTGTAAATCAGGACGTATTAGATCAATAGAGTGATAATTTTTACATATAATCCAGAAGAGTTACACTTATATATCAAGCCGTTTTATCGATCAGCTGCTAAAAGCATTTCCTACATATGAATATCAGCCACCATGTTGTAAGCATAAACTATCACGTTTTTAAATACAACAGGAAGTGACATCATCTTGCTGGGAAGTGTAGTTTTTTTATTCTTGAAGGCCTTTCATAGCTCCACTGGTGCTGAAAACTAATGTTTGACTATGGCTTTCTGAATACAAGTAGGACTGCAACTATCAGTCATTTTAGTAATCGAGTATTCTATCTATTACTCCATCAAATAATTGGATAAGAAATAATTTTTTATTTTAACAGTTCATCTGCATATTTTAACTTCCGTACTGCAGATGTTTCTCTGTGTGAAACAAACAGGGTGGATGGAGCAGCTACAAAGTTCTCCTTTCTTCGTGTTGCTGATCACGGGGTTGATGAAGGACCTCCACCTGTTTCCCAGTAAAAGTTTTAAGGTGGTTATGGGAACAAGCGCTGCTGCTTTGGACGGTCCGCATGAGCTCACTGTCTCAGTAACGCCTCCGCCTCTTTGCACTTGCTGCGCACGTGCAGACTGACCACATGTAAAACTGCTGCTGCTGAGCTTATTGCTGTAATGCTTTTCATTCACAAGCGTCCTCCTAAATTACGTTTCCACTGCAGGTCAATTTTTAGTTGCTAATCAGGGATTAAAGCATAAAAAACATTTTGACAGAGCCCCTCGGTACTGAAGGGGGGGTGGAGACGGGGGGGCCTTCCAACACCCGTTCTGGTGGCTACAGCTGAAGTAAAGAAAAAATAACAGCTGACATTCTCTGCACAACATACACACACATAACACACACACAGCACAGAGCAGTGGGGGCGTGGGAAAACCTGTCAGCGATGATCCACTCCTGTTAAAGGGTCGGTCCGTCGCAAATGACGGAGAATCTGTCACAGCGACACAGAACTAATGTGGATGAAATGCTCCGCTTACACGGAGACACCTGAGCTGCAGAGTTAAAACGAAACATCGAAGCAACAAATTTATGTAGAGGATTTTTAATAATCGAACTGAGTTACTCCTGGAATCATTGCAGCCCTAAAATTTGCATTGAAATTTTCAGTTTGTGTATCAAAATACATGAAGGTTGGTATTTACCTTTCATGCTGGGATTTTTTTTTGTTGAATTGGAAGCCTGAAATTTTCCTTTGATCTTCATTTTTCCTCTTACTTCTCCTCCCGTTCATGCCGGTTGTCATTTTGATTTCTGTAGGCCGAAAGTCAAGCGCAGGCCCGACCGTAGTGAGCTCAAACGTGCACATTGTGAATGAAACTGCCCGTGCTCTGTGGTAGATTGCAAATTGCAGTGAAATGATACAGGCGCAAGCGGTGATAATAGCAGCGACCTAGCCGGGGCAGAGTCCGTGGGGTGCGCTCCTGGGAGAGGGCAGAGGAGCGCAGTCTTTGTTGGATTTGAATCAGTACGTTTTGCATCCAATAAAAGCAAGGATGTTAACAAATAAACTGGACAATATTCTGGCAATTTAGTGATATTTCCACAGTTGCGGTCTTGATGAAATAAAATCCAGAGTCCTCAATGTCCGAGTCCATGACAACACCGAGACCATCACAAAGCGGTCTCGAGTTTTACAACACTAGGTTGAGGAGTTTGGAGACAAAGCTAGAGAAGCAAGTTTGAAATGGTTTAGGCATTACAGAGGAGGAATAATGGATATATGGAGCTGCCAGGCAGGAGGAAAAGAGGAAGACCACAGAGAAGATTCATTGATGTAATGAAGGATGACATGCAGAGGGTTGGTGTGACAGAAGAGTATGATGGGGATAGGATGAGATGGAGGCAGATGATCTGCTATGGTGACCCATAGAGCTAAAAATGAAAAATTAATATAACATGTCTTTGGACTGTGGAAGGAAGCCAACATACCTGGGGAGAACCCGTGCTCAGTGATGTGAATGGGTTCTCCTCAAGAGCTCTATTGACTTTGAACAAGTCCACAGAAAAATTCCTCAGCTGGCCAGTAGATCTGAACCCAGATGCTATAATAAAGTAGAGGTAAAGTAGATTTCTGGAGGAAAACAAAAAGCAGTATTTGGGGCAAAAATAGAAGAAGAAAAAAGGGGAAAAATGTGTATCACTTTGAACTTTTTTTAAATTCTCTGATTGGGAGAAGAAAACAAAACAGGGCAATGTCTTAGACCTCACAGTCTAAGTTAAACTGTTAAACTGACTCAAATCTGAGCTACTTATTTGCTGCTAACACACGACACGCTAAAGTCAACATAGCCAAACTGACGACGGTCAGAAATGTTGCCCATGCAAAGACATTTTTCCAGTGACGTAATCACCAAATGTTGGCTTTCAGACATATTTGCGTCATATTAAAAGATGCAGCCTTTCAAGCACATTAAAATGGACCGAATACATCTGGAACATGACAAAGGTAGATATTACCTATGACAGATGCAGATGTAAAGAAAAGCATGTTGTACACTAGAAGTATAAAGAAACATTTTAAAACATTACTGAAAATAATACCTGAGTAAATGTATTTGCCCACCCCCCACGGCTGTACCCATCTATTATACCTATTACATCTATACTATATATTTAGAATACTACAATACACACAGAGACATTCTGTGCCCTAACATTCACTGTAGTCCTCATTCGGATGCTTAGCCTGATTTCAAAGGTTTCTATAAATCCAATACTAATTTCATTTTTGGTATACAGAAGGCCAAAAGAGCAACAAAGGAAAGATACATGTGAATGAAGGCTCATCAGTATGCTGCACTCACAGTCCTCCTTAAAATTGATTTTAGCAGGGGAGAGATGGCCTCTTGCTCTGTCTTTCCCTCCCATCAGTGCAGACTGTCTCATACAGAATAATAATTATTGCTGTGTTTCTTTTTTCTTCTACACATGATGCTTTGTAGGTCTCAGCCTTCAGACAAGTCTCACATCTAAATTACTGAGAAATACCAGATTATATGAGATTAAAAAGGTGACCCA
Source organism: Pterophyllum scalare (assembly GCA_024447675.2). NCBI lineage: Eukaryota > Metazoa > Chordata > Actinopteri > Cichliformes > Cichlidae > Pterophyllum > Pterophyllum scalare. The sequence goes on from JAMQGT020013392.1 coordinate 15,241, forward strand.
CTCATAAATAAGTGATCAGACTGGCTAAAATTGGCATCTCTGCGTCTGGTTCCTTTCCTCGTTCTGCAAGTACAGAGTGTGTGTGTGTGTGTGTGTGTGTGTGTGTGTGTGTGTGTGTGTGTGATGCTCCATCAGCATCCACAGATGAGCGTCTTTTTTTCACTTACAGTCAATCGTTTCATTCCTCTTAGAGGAGAACATGGCCTGTTCAGATCCACAATAAACTGCTGTGTTGACAATGCTTTAATTTGACTGGTCCATTAAAACACTGATTAGCAGCTGAGATGCCTCCATCTCTGTGACTGATGCAAAGCTATTTGCTACAACAAGGCTGTCACTGTTTCCCGACCAGGTCCATAAGTTTCACTGTGAAATACAGCTTCTCTTCTCATTAGTCTGATATGGAGATGTTTTCATTGCCCATTTGTTCATGCTGGTTGTAGTTCATTCTGATATCACAGTGAGTGATAATGGGTCTGCAGGCATATGTTTGGCTGATTGCTGTCTATAGAGCTCCAAGGCCTCCAACACAGGACCAGAATTCTGGAGTGAGTCAATTTTTAGACTTTAAAAAGATAAATGTATCTATAAGAACTATTCTGTTTTGGTTTTTTTTACTATCTAGAACATGTCAGCTTATATGTATACCATTAGAGCCATATATGTGCACAACCAGGATCCCTGTATATTTTATGCAAATAATATATAGAAGTATAACCACAATTACAAAAAAAATGGGTCACTGTGTAAAATAAAATTTAAAAAAAACAGAATGCAATAATTTGAAAATCTCATAAAACCATATATTTCTTTTACAATAACATAAGAAAATATATCAAATGTTTAAACTGAGAAAATATTTCATTTTAAGGAAAAGAAATACAGTAATTTTGAATTTGATGGCAGCAACATGTCTCCCAAAAAGTTGGGATGGGGCAACAAAAGGCTGGAAAAATATGTGGTACTAAAAAGAAACAGCTGGTGGAACATTTTGCAACTAATTAGGTTGATTGGCAGCAGGTCAGTGTAGCCTGACTGTGATTAAAAAGTAACACATACAAAGAGTATCACATACACATATCATCAAAAGATTTCAGGAACCTTAAAAAATCTCTTTGCACAAGGAACAGGCAAAAAAATCTATCTTGTATGCCCGTGATCTCCAGGCCCTCGGGCAGCACTGCATTAGAAACAGGCATGATTCTATCATGGTAATCAATGCATGGGCTTAGGAACACTTTCGGAAACTGCTGTCTGTGAACACAGGTCATCCACAATGCAGGCTAAACTTATTCTCTGTCATGCAGAGAATAAGCCGAATGCCCCCATCTTCTCTGGGGCAAAGCTCATTTAAAATAGACTGTGGCAAAGCAGGAAACTGTTCTATGATCAGACAAATTGAAAATTGAAATTCTTTTTTGAAAACATGGACACTGCATCCTTTGAACTAAAGAGGAGATGGGCCTCCTGGCTCATTATTAGTGCTCAGTTCAAAAGCCTGCATCGTTGATGGTATGAAGATATTAGTACCTAATTGGCAGCTTGCAAATATGGAAAGGCACCACCAGTGCTGAAAGGTACATACAGGGATTAGAGCATTATAAGCTTTTTCATGGAAGGCCTTGAATGTTTCAGTGAGACAATCCTGAACCACAGACTGCATCTATTACAACAGAACGGCTTTGTAGTAGAAGAGTCCCGGTGCTGAACTGGCCTGCCTGCAGTCTACACCCTTCACCAACTGAAAATATTTAGTGTATCATGTAATGAAAATATGATAAAGAAGTCCCAGGTAGCAGGTAGAATCCTATAAACATGTTTTCTAGGTTCCACTCTGAATAGAATATGGCTTTATGAGATTTCCAAGTCATTGCATTTTTTCTCCATTTCTCCCAATCTTGAAGTGTTCTATAGTCTAATCATAAAAGTGAACATGAACTATCATGTTATCATTTGTCTACTGGTCAAAACAAGTTAATTGTGAGTTAGCACGCTGTGTCTAGTGTGCAATCTACTCTCCTTCAGCAGATATAAAGGGCCTGTTGTTGCTGTCATTGTTTTATAATAGGATGATGAGAGGCAGCAGGAGGATCTGAAAACTGAGCACTACTCAGATCAGTTCTCATTTCCACTTCTTTTTGTTATGGATCTTTTTTCCTGGAGATCTTCTCTTCTTTTTTGAAAACTAATCACAGGAAAATTCTGAGGGTGCTCACCTCACAACCGGAGGGTTGCAGGTTTGAGTCCCCATCTGAGCGTGTGCTGTCATTGTGTCCCTGGGCAAGACACTTAACCCACATTGCCTAAGTGTGAATGTGGTTGGTGGTGGTCGGATGGGCCGTAGGCGCGAATTGGCAGCCACGCTTCTGTCAGACTGCCCCAGGGCAGCTGTGGCTACATTAGTAGCTTACCACCACCAAGTATGATTGAGGTGTGAATGAATGGTGCACAGAACTGTAAAGCGCTTTGAGTACCGTGAAAAGCGCTATATAAGTCTAAGGCATTATTATTATTATTATTATTATTACCAAATTGATGGTAATAAGAAAGAGCAAAGAATAGATCTTGGTCGCAATTTATACCCTCAGTGTTTAGGAAAACATGACATACTGAAGTCTTCTAGATACTGTAATTCAACCAAAAAACAAAAATCTTCTTCTCTGCTTCCCCTCTTCTCTAAAGTGTTTAGTGTTTTAGAAAACTGATTATTGTTGCTGTCTGCTTCATTATTCAGCTGGCTATTTATAACAGGGCTACACATAATGGAGTTGATACCTTTAAGAAATATCTTTTTATGTAGTACATAAAGAGCTATGCAGAGTAGCTCCAGAATACCACAGATCAGACCAGGCACATCATGTGGGCTGCTCTGGAGAGCAATGTAGCACATCATCTGGTGAGTGAGAGCGTCAACGTATGGTGTGTGTGTGTGTGTGTGTGTGTGTGTGTGTGTGTGTGTGAGATTGAGAGAGAGAGAAGTGGAGGTATAAGGGCAATAAAAACTCACATACCCACACACACACACACACACACACACACATATGTACATAAAAGTGGAGCCTCCATAATGCTAGCTGCTGTGTGGTGCTATAAAGCCACAGACATACCCATAAACATGACCTGTTTAGCATTTGGAGCACACAGAAAAATAACCATGCAACTGCTGTGGCGAAGAAAGAATAAAACCACATTTGTTCTGTACCCGGCTGAGCATCAACACAAGCTGTTAGATTGGAATGCTGTCTGATGACATCCACACATCCATCCACACATCCAACTAAGGTGATAGAAAGGGTGACTGGAGCCACAGACTGTATGTAAAATATGGGCATAGTGACTTAGATGCCACCCATTAGTATTGGACTCCGCAGTTTCAAGCTTCATTGTTAGTGTTTGTTCCTGAGCCAGAATTTACCCTGTTTGGACAAGAGGGCAGAATATTATTAGCTAATGCTAGCCAGCTTGGTTAGCAAATTGCACCCATAAACTACAGGGGTCCAACACACTGACCCACATATCTGCTAGTTAGTGTAAGTGAAAGATTCCTAAAATATAATTAACCCACAGAATTGAAACGGCACAAGCAGAGTGGAGAGGTCACATTTACTGACTCAGAATAGAGTTCCAGCTGCCTGTGTCAGAATACCTGCCATTCAAACCTGCCATTACACACCTCTAATCTCTAGTCTCATCAGTATCCAAATTCAATTCATGAATTACTTAATGAAAAAAAAAGTAATTGCAGTTTTTGGAATTTTTATACTGGCTACATTTTTCAGCACCAGAGGTTGCCACTTGGCTGGAATGTATCCCAGCTGATATTTGATGGAATAAACCCACTCCAGAGACAACAGTTCACACCAATGAATGCTATGAATGGCTGTCTGACTCAACCTAATATGCTGATTATAAGATAATGCAGAAAAGAATGATCCCAGGCAGGTTCAAAACCACAACCTTACTGCTGTGTGACATCGCTAATCACTGTCCTGCCTTAATGTTACCACCTGAACCTTCTGACAGCAAATGAAGAACCAAAAGGCCCTGCAGCTATATCACTGTTAGAGAGGTGTGTGTGTGTGTGTGTGTGTGTGTGTGTGTGTGTGTGTGTGTGTGTGTGTGTGTGTGTGTGTGTGTGTGTGTTTAACCATGCATGTGTAATTATCTGAGCTACTTTGGAACTCCCTTGCTCCTACTAGCCCACCAGAGTCTATATTAGATTGAACATGCGTGCTTAAGTGTGTGTATAAGCAAGAGAAGGAGAACCAGAGGAAGAAGAAGATGATCAACATCTAGAGCAGCTGAAAAAGATTTCCCTCAGGCCTCTGTTTGCTTTGACTTGCTCTCAGTATCCTCCCACTTTTATCTTCCTTCCTTCTTTCTTTTAATTTCTTCTATTGTCTCTATTTCTTTTGTTCTTTTGTGTTTTTACAGCTTCATTAAATCCAGTTCAAAGATGCTTTTTTTGTAAGCCGAGAAAAGGAAAAGTGTCCATGTCCAAATGCTCACTTCACTTTTTTTAAGGCTGATGTACTGAACATTAAACCAGAAAATATCCAAATGTGTCAAAAAGTGAAACATGAAAAGCAGATCCAGTACTCTGGTACTCTGTACTCTGGTACTCTGTACTCTGGTCCTCTGTACTCTGGTACTCTGTACTCTGGTACTCTGTACTCTGGTCCTCTGTACTCTGGTCCTCTGTACTCTGGTACTCTGTACTCTGTACTCTGTAGTCTGGTACTCTGTACTCTGGTACTCTGTAGTCTGGTACTCTGTACTCTGGTCCTCTGTACTCTGTACTCTGGTCCTCTGTACTCTGGTACTCTGTACTCTGGTACTCTGTACTCTGGTCCTCTGTACTCTGGTCCTCTGTACTCTGGTACTCTGTACTCTGTACTCTGGTACTCTGTACTCTGGTACTCTGGTACTCTGGTCCTCTGTACTCTGGTACTCTGTACTCTGGTCCTCTGTACTCTGGTACTCTGTACTCTGGTACTCTGGTCCTCTGTACTCTGGTCCTCTGTACTCTGGTACTCTGTACTCTGTACTCTGTACTCTGGTACTCTGTACTCTGGTACTCTGGTACTTTGGTCCTCTGTACTCTGGTCCTCTGGTACTCTGTACTCTGTACTCTGGTCCTCTGTACTCTGGTCCTCTGTACTCTGTACTCTGGATACTCTGTACTCTGGTCCTCTGTACTCTGGTCCTCTGGACTCTGGTCCTCTGTACTCTGGTACTCTGTACTCTGGTCCTCTGTACTCTGGTCCTCTGTACTCTGGTCCTCTGTACTCTGGTCCTCTGGTACTCTGGTACTCTGGTACTCTGTACTCTGGTACTCTGTACTCTGGTACTCTGTACTCTGGTACTCTGTACTCTGGTACTCTGTACTCTGTACTCTGGTCCTCTGTACTCTGGTACTCTGGTACTCTGGTCCGCTGTACTCTGGTACTCTGTACTCTGTACTCTGTACTCTGGTCCTCTGTACTCTGGTCCTCTGTACTCGGGGCTGGACAAAAGTACTGGTAGTATTGCATGTAAACTGCAGTGTAGTATGTATTCAATCTGAAATGGAATAAATAGAGGGACTTGAATAATTTTATTAGAAAACAACAGTCTTGTTTACCTGCCAAGCATTTCTTTGTAGTTTCTGCATTTAGCCTATAGCCCAGGTATTAATAAAAGTTTCTGTACTCGATGGTACCTGGGATCCTTACTTGCCTGTTTTGAAGCATTATCTAAATCAACTTTGCTCACTGGGATGTAAAATGCGTATAGACTTTGTCCCAAAATAAGGATTTAAGAACTTTACTGCAGAGAAAGGACAGTGAATATTTTGGGTGTTCAGTACAGAGCTGCCAGGCAGGAGGAAAAGAGGAAGACCACAGAGAAGCTTCAGGAGGGTGAGATGGAGGCAGATGATCCACTGTGGCAAGCTCTGAAGAAGAAGAAGACTGCTGCAGAATTCTTGAATAGATTTCAGTTGAGGATTTTTGAGTGCTACAGTATGTCTGTTTCTTATAATATTTCTGGCCTGAATATAGACGGCAAAAGTAGTTACACTGTTACACTTGGGGCCATTCGGTACCTTCAGTGAATGAGAAATTAAATCTCATAGAGTTCATGTGTCATGTGTCTGATGCCAAGGAGACAATTAAGTCACCGCTTAGTCCCGTCTGCACACTCTGAGCATATACAGGCCTATGTTTTTATGCACATGACTTACATATAAAAATGGCTGAACTTTTAAAAACCAAGCTGGTGTAGTACAGAGGCAAAGTGAGAAAAACTGTGTCACTGTCCAGTGTCCATGTGGACCCAACTGATGAGAAATCTAAATCTGCACTTTGCAAATTGAGGCTAAGGGCAAAATCTGATTTTTAAATGTACTTGACCAAATAATTAACTTGTAAACCGGGACTTTATAGATCCATATCACACTCTGACAATGTAGAACAAATTAGACTTAGCTGTTAGGTTATAGGTTTTGCCTGTTTCTCATTTTTTGCTTCAGTAGATTAATCACTCCCTGATGCTATGGGAAACAAGTTCTCTCTTTTCAATCTCAAAAGGCCAATGACCAGCCAGCCATTCTCTTCTGCTTATCCTGTTCAGGGTCGTGGGGTGGGGGCGGTGGAGGTGGGGGCCTACGGGCAATTTAGAATCGCCAATGAACCTAACCCCAGTAACTGCATGTCTTTGGACTGTGGGAGGAAACCCACACAGAACATGCAAACTCCACACAAAAAGGCCAGATGGTGGATTCAAACCCAGGACCACCGTGCTGGCTGGCCAGTGAACATATAAGTATCTCTCAGTTTAACAATCTGGTAAGCAAAGGGATCCCTGTGTGTGTGTGTGTGTGTGTGTGTGTGTGTGTGTGTGTGTGTGTGTGTGTGCGTGCGCGCACACTGGTGGGAGTGGGACTGATTGATTTTGGAGTTACTCACAGGAAGGTTCAAAGTTTGTGCTGTGCTTCCCCCAAAGAGAAGACATCGAGGTTTTAGTTTCCAATGAACTGTTTCAGAATAAAGGTAAAGAAAAAAACAGGTTGATTTAAGAGGGATGCTGTCCATCAGAATACAGTGGAGTGGGGGTGGGGGTTTCTGCCTTAACGGATCTAACAGGATGAATAGCAGTATAACTCGGTTCTCTAAAGCATGCTTTATTTTCCCTTTGAATGAATACTGAAGTGTAAATTTAAAGCAAATATGTTTTCACAGCCTTGGAGTTGACAAGATGATCCTGCATGGTGATGTCACCGCTATCTAAATAAGTTAGTCACACAGCAGTGGATACAGCAGGATGAAGAATGTGCTGTCAGACGGCTCTAAATTATCTTATCTTTTTGGACAACCTCTTTTATATCTTTAACTGCAGCAGGATGGAGCTGCTTTACATCATAGCTGCACGTCTGTGGTAGTTGATGCTGGCAGCCAGTGATCACTCATGCCTAATGACGGCCATCATCTTCAAATTACAGTCGTCTTGAAGTGAATACCTTGATTCAGCTTGATTATTGCCATTCATTGACATTAGCGCTGCTAGTGGACTTGGCTCAATTACCACAATTAGGACTGCCTCTCACGGGAGTTTGGGATGCTACTGGGTATTGATCCAGCTTTAGCATGATCAATAAGAGATACTGACCCTGACTGCTTCAGTGGGCCACATGGATTAATGGCCATTGGCCTCAAGCGGCTGGAAACTTTATATGACTGGCAGGTTGCTATCTTAGTCACCTAGCAACAGTATCACAATATCAGTAATCAATAAGATTACTCACACACATCACTCAGTACAACACATTGTCATTAACAGTGGTTAACGCCCTCGTTCTTGTGTTTTTGAACTGTGAACTTAGGTTCAAACACAATTATAGTCCACGCCTGAAGATGCCCACGTATACAGCTGTGCAGTAATCGGTTATTTAACTCACAAAGCAACATGATCTTATGGCAGCATTAATTGACTTCTTTGGTCACTTGAGGGCAGCAACAGTAACATCTGATTCTCTATATGCTGTGACTAAAACATTTAGTTCAGGCCTAATAAAACCTTCTCTTTGAGCTCAGTTTTGATCTCTTCCATCACCAGCAGAAGTATTTATCCACTATTAAACATACAGGATGGTTTCACAGACAGGGCTTAAGACCAGTCGCAGACAACAACGATGACATCAGTGACTTTCAAAGATGCCAGTCAAAGTAGTAGTAGCTTTAGCTTGTTTTGGATTAAAGAGTGTAAAATAACTTCAGAAAATAGCTACAAAAGGCTTTGCAGTCTTTTGGAGGCTTTGCATTGAAGCTTAAATAAACAATTCAGGGAAGCAAATTTAACTTTGGCTCGGCAAGATCTCTAATGAACAAAAATAGTTTGGTACAAAGCTAAACTAGTGTGCAGCTGAGTGACTAAACCGAGGCTGGTTTAAACTGTAGCGGTGCTTAAAAGTTTTGCACACATAGATCAGTGTTATCATTACAGGTCATCCTGGCTGGCGAGCACAATGCGATGGCTGGCACGAGTTTAAAAACACATTTATGTAGTATGATTTACATGCCATTATCGCCTAATTAAAGCTTCCCTGTAGAAAATTAAGTAATATAGTCCATATAGTTCATGGTTCTTAATCAAAGGGTGAAGTCCACCCAAAGGTTTAGGGTCATGGTTTGACCTTGTTCGGCCAGACAACTTACCTTGTCAGGTCTAAGACCACAACCCTAGACCCAAACTCTAGGCTTACAGTGAGTCTTTTGTTCTTTGTTGGGTTTTGGTGTTTGTTTGGTTGGTTTGGGGTGGGGGTTGCAGCAGTGGTTTCTGTTCCAGTGTTTACTGCAGGACTCTGTAGGCTCAGACCAGGTTGAGCTTACTCAGTTTTCCTCAGTGGGCTAACAGAACACAACTTGAATTTGAGCTTTATGTCTCCTTTACTGCATAAATGATCTGCAGAGATACACCTTTCATCACGCCTTGTTCCAATATGAAAGCTTTTGTGACAAAATTCCATTTTTCCATTTATTACTGCAGCAGTTAGAGGTTTTGCTGTTAGACAATATTGGTGCTGCAAATGTAAGCTTCTGGCCTATTTCAGGTAAGGCTGCACCAGATCAGTGCACCATCATTCTATGCGGTTTTTAACGTACACCTACACATCTCTATAAATCCATGTTGCTATTATCCTTGTGCAGCTGCGGGGGTTTTCATGTGATAACTAGAAATTTTAGCCTCCTATGTGGCAATCCAGGAATTCATTTGGGCGACTATTTGTCTTTTCATAAAATCTTTTTTTTGCAGCCCTGATTCTGGCACTGTATTACTCATATTATTTTTGGCTTCAGCACAAAATTTCAGGTAACTGGAGATGCCAGTCCACAAGAGGCTCTGTTGAAAAGGAATCACTAATGAGGGACTGGCAGCTAGGTAGAATAAGGTAATGCTATGCAGGGGCAGAGGAGGCTAACTTTGTCAGTGCTGTTTCATCATCAGCAAATCCAAATATTTCTGTGTGCAGTTCTTTGGGCGACTTTATCTGTTAATAAACTTTAACACGTGTGGGCAGCAGTTTGGTCTCACAGCAGATTTTGATGTAGTCACAAACTTTAATCTATTGATTTGTGTTTTTGGACTCAATTTTTTTTTTCATGTTCCTCAACACAAAATTATCCAGATTACATTGTGTCCCTGAACATGACCTTTCACGAGTCTGCTCTCATGTGTTCTGATCAAAGGCAGAAAAATTAATTTGGAGCTCGGAGGAAGAGTCACGTTTGTTTGTTTTTTACATATCTTTGTATGATTTTCAAATGTTATTAATTACACATATGTCAATTGATTAAGTTGAACCATTAAAAATTACTGGGATAGGTTTATAATAATATCATGGTTTGATTGTTTTTTTTCCTGGTTTCCATGGTGACACTTCCCTGCCTTCTCTGGGGGAAAAAAAGCCAAATATTTTTCCTATTGTAATGCATGACTTAAAAATTGTGTTGACTGACATGAAAAATACATAACAATTCCTTTTTTTTGTGACCTACTTTGAGCCTTTTGACATGAGGTTATAAGAAATTATTAAAATGTTTTAAAACTCATAGTGAAAATTATTGTTTTGACAGCAAAAAAAGAACATGTCAAAGATTATGTCTGTCGTACTCAAAGTTTAGGTCTTGGACTTCACCGGGGTCTTGTTTGAAACTCAATGCAGGTTTTTCAGACCTGCTGGTCTCATTGTAGGTGGAACTTATGACTTACAGGATGTGAGGTTGTGTTTTTTCAGTCAGTTAAAAAGGAACGCAACAGTGATTTATGGTCTGTCTCTTTCTTAACAAAACATCAAAGATTTTACTGTAGAGCCCCTCTCAGGGCCTTTGACTGGATCTGTGACCACTGTGGGCCACAGAGGTGAACAGCTTCAGCATGCTATAGAAGTGCGGTGTGCACTGATCCAACATTTTCCAGTTGCAATACAATACCTTGGCTTTTGATGAATACATATACAGAGCACCAATCCAGTAGAAGCATTAAGCAAATAAGCTGTATTCCTCACTCTGCGGAAGAGTCTGGGAATCATTCTTTAAGTGTAAGAAAACATCAGGCTCCACTGAAGCCTCTGAGGTCTAAGTCATCAAAGGAACAGTGAAGTTGTCGGTGATGGCCCCAGCTTAAATCTAACCAACTGTTTATGTTTACATTTTTCCAAATAAGTCAGTTTTTCCTTTCTTCGAGATATCTGGTTAGGGTGAGGTTAGGGTTAGACTGTTTTCCTGAAATAAATTGTGGCAATAAATAAATCCAAACGTATGTTTACTCATTTGGTATTTATTAGTAAACTAATATACATGAATGTATACTTTGTTCTGGAAGTTATTACCTTTATTGAGCTGCTGAAAGAAAAGCTGTTGGTGAAAATTTTACATAACTGTCCATCAACATGACTTGTAAAGCAACGTCTTTTGAAGTTTTGATTTCATTTTAGTTTTAAAACCAGATCGGAAGTCAGACATGACAGAGGGAAACTGTGTAATGCTGGAGGTCAACTGAATATGTATCAATGCCTCTGAGAGCTTGTCAGAATGCTGCTGTCTTCTCTGCTTACACAGTGATTTTACCATGTTTGGCCACATTTCAGACAGCATGGTTGTTCACCCTCATGATCTATGGTGCCTCCTAACCAATCACCTTGAAGAGGAAATGTAAGCTGTGAAAGACTACAAGCCATGATTAGTTTTGTGTTTTCAGTGTGTACTCCAACATACTGCATCTCTTGGAAGAATATCCGACATACGTGAATATTTTATAGTGTGAATCTGGCAAAACAGAGATGCTAATGTAATATTTACACAGTATCTCAGTATTAAAGCAGGACTGCACATGCCTTCTGCAGAATTAATGGCTGAACAAAAAAAACACCTGGCCCTTTGCCACTGTTACTTGTTTCTAGTGTTAATGAGTCAAGGACTTCACATCAAGCCCTTCAACTTCAGTGTCTCGACTTCAGTAGACACCAGTTAAGGCGAAAAAGCTTGAAAACCATGAAAGGTGTCTGCTTTCTGGCCTTTCTTGCTTTTTTCCCTCCCTTTGTTTCACTGGTTCACTTCTAAGTCTTTGATTCTGCTGTGTTTTGAGTTGCACGATGAGCTGCATCCCTGAACCTCATCTTTCATCCCTCCCTCACTCAGCACACAGTCATTACAGAAGCTATTTGGCTTCTTTTCTTTCTTTTTTTTGTGGTTCTTCTTATCGATATTCCTAACCTTGCCAGTATGCCTGTCTTTTTATGTTGTAGCTGCAAGATATGAACACTAACCGTGAATCAGACACAAATCATGCTGTATGCTATTTATTGTCCACTGTCTGTATTGCAGTGCATTCCCACAAGCCTCTGCTGTCCAGAGGCTTTACCACTCAGTTCATGAGGTTTCCCTGTGATTCTAAGCTTTGGAACATCCTCCAGCCACTAGGGAACCAATTCTGTATCTGTTCTCAGTTCACACTCCCAGAAAAGCAGCAGAGTGATAATGATGTGAAGAAATCGGGGTTTTCAGGTTTTTTGAGTTACTGCTGCCTTAGCCGCATAAAGAAAGCCGGAGGGCCAGGCATAGGGTTTCCCCTTATATAATCCCCAGTGGATCATTCCGTACCACAAACAAAATAAATAAATCAGAGCCAAGTACCCAGGAGCAAAGTGTCTGTGTGGGCGACCTCCCCTATTTTAAGACGCATTATGAGGACACGATTTTTTTTCTCTTTCTCTTTGATTCACTTTCCACTTCCACCCTCGCCATTTTCCTCCCTCTTTTCCACTTTAGCTCCCTTTCTTCTCAAAGAATTCATTTTTATATTATTTGTGATAACTTTTAAAGCTCTCCTCTTGTCTATCATATTAAATCCCAAAGAGCATAACAATTCAGTAGGTCCATACTCTGTTTAGGTTCAGGATCCCTCATCTTCAAATGCAATTGTTGCTAAAATAATGCATACATTAAACCTTCCCAAGTTGAATCAAGACATTAGTTAATCTTACTGTGGGCTTTGTTCTGCTCTTTAAACCACGCTGTACCAAATACACTGAAGACAGCCAAGAACAACACAGACTTTTAACTTGAAAAACGACCGTGGCATTTCCCTGCATTAGTCTGTCAGTTGGAAGCAGAAAGTGTGGCATGAACCCAGATCTTCGCACCAAGATAGATCCAGTACTTCATACAGCCTGGCACATACATATGGGTCCACTTTTTAACAACCCCACAATAAGAAGGCTGAATGTAGCTTTGCAATCTTGCACTCTGTCTGAATACTAATGAGGATGCCGTTACACAATCAGAGCAGCTCCAGCACAGAGATGAGAATCTACCAGCATTGTGGTGCTATTTTAATTAAATCCTGACTTCCTTTTCTCCTCCACATGGTAAAAGATGGGGTATATGTTGAGGGTTCAAGAAAGATGCATGAAGGTCACACAGGTGCATGCAGGATTTCCAAGTACCCAGGTGTGTGTGGTGCATATGTATGTATGAATTAAATCAAAACTTGTTCTATCATTGAACACAAGCACAACTTGTACTCGGTACAGTATATTAAAAGGACCTTTAGTTGAAAGCATCATCCAAACTCCTGTGAACCACTAACTGAGCAGGCTTCCGTAAAGGGACTTTTTTATTTTTAATTAGAGGCACTGTACAGGTAACCAGCATTGGTTGCCCACTATGGGCCCCTCAGTGCAGTATGGTATGGAGGTCCATTGTGGGCTGCCCACTCGACCTTTCACACCAGTACCAAGACCCTACCTGACCCAGGCCCAAGGGATTTATGTCTCTTCCCACTCTCAAACTAAAATCTTAAGCTTGATAGTCAAAGATGGAAACCACTGCACTATGGAGCCACTTGGCCTAAAGGGAAAGGGGGTACTGTACCGGCAACAAAACAAAAAACAAAAAAACCCCAAATCCTATTAAACAAATTGGAAAATTAAATATCACCTTATAGTTTTTTTTCTTGAGTTTTTTCACAGTATATCAGTTAGAGCCAGAGCCAACTTCCATTTTACGTTTTTACATTAGGTTTTGAAGCAGTCACTTTTGTTCTGCCTCATGTTTCTGACAGAAAAATTTACCATGGTCAATATTATTATGTCCCTGAAAAACTGACCTTTTTATTTTGTTTACCACTGCTGTCCAATTTTGTGCTTTGTCTTTGAAAATCAAGTTAAAACTGAGAGTAATCATCCAATTTACACACAGTATAAAACCTTCAGCTGTCACTTCAGAAAGCATCGTGCCAAAAACCAAAGAAATCAGTTTATTCTTGAGAAAAAAAATTGATGCTCACAAAGTAGGAACTGGATAAACCAAATTATCACAGTGTTTCAAAGTGTCAAGAACTGGAGTGGAAAAGTATCATCGAGAAATTCGAAGAGAGCCGCACAGTACACATCAAACCTGGCAGAGGCAGGAAGTGAAAGATTTCATAGACTCTGGAAAGAAAACTGATGAGATATGTGCCTAAAGAGCCCAGAACAACTGCCAGGACACTAGTGAATGGGAACTGTAGTCTCAAAGAAGATGATCACTAGAACCATGTGGGCCTAAAGAACAAAATTGCTGTGGTCCCCACGTGAGCTAGCCTACATGGGCCCACATGTGGGCAAGCCAACTGTGGGCTTGCCTATAGGAAACCCACATAGAGGCCCAAAAGGCAAAACTGCTTTGGTCTCTGTGTGGGCATACCCACTTGGGACCCATGTGGAATAAGTGTGGGTTTGCCCTGGTCACACAGCCCCACAGTCATCCACAGTTGCCCACATGTCATTTTCCTCTTAAATCCAATAAAATGGAATCAGGCTTGATTTTAAAGCAACTTGATCTATTTTGGGTCAGGTGGAGGCAGCAATCAGTGTGTTAACTTAAGAGTTAGCATAAGGGTTGACATACATTAATCAGCCATTTAATTAGGTACACATGTTCAACTAGTCATTAATGCAAATCTGATCAGCCAATGCCTTAGCACCAACCCAATAAATTTAACAAACAAACATCAGAGTGAGGGAGAAAGGTGATTTCAGTAACTATACACTCACTGGCCACTTTCTTAGGTACACCTGGTCAACTGCTCTGTGGTCACCTGGCAGTAACTCAATGCATTTAGGGCATGTAGGCATGGTCCTGACCTCCTGCTGAGTTCAACCTGAGCATCAGAATGGGGAAAAAGTAATGTTGCATGGTTGCTGGTGCCAGACACCTTGTCTATCAGAAGCTTCTGATATACTGTGATTTTCCTGTACAATCATTACTAGGATTCACAGAGAATGGTCTGAGAAAATGTGAGGACCGTTTCTCTGGGCAAAAATGCTTTGTTGATGCCAGAGCTCAGAGGAGAAGGGTAAGAATGCTTCAAGCTGATAGGAAGGCAACAGTAACTCAAATAAGCATGTGTTCCAAATAAGGTATGCAGAAGAACATCTTTGAACACACAACATCTCAAACCTTGAAACAGATGAGCTCTAGCAGTAGGAAACTACACGAGGAACCACTCCTGGAAGCTAAGAACAGGAAAATGAGACAGCAATTTGCACAGACTCAGCTAAATTGCACAATAGAAGATTGGAAAGGGCTGCCTGGTCTGATGAGTCTCAATTCTTTTTCTTTTTTATATTTACATAGAGAGAGAGAGTGAGAGAGAGAGAGAGAGAGATTATAATTAGAGAGAGTATTTATATGTGAGTCCCAATTCTTGCTGCAACATTAAGATTTTAGAGCTGGAATTTGGTGTAAACAGCATGAAAGTGTGGATCTGTCTTGCCTGGTATGAGCAGTTCAGGTAGTGGTGATGGTATAATGGTGTCAGGGATATTTTCTTTGTACAGTTTGGGTCTTTATTACCAATTGAGAGTTGCTTAAACACCACAATCTACGTGAGCATTCTTGCTGATTATCTCCATCCCTTTATGGCTGCAGTGTACCCGGGCTGCTTCCAGCAGGATAACACACCATATCACAAGGCTCAGATCATCACAAATTAGTTTCTTGATTGAACTTTACAATGAATTCACTGTAACGGCTGTATGACAGGCAGGATTTAGGCAGGCAGCTTTAATGCTGAGCTCCAACAAAATACAAAACCAAGGCAGGGCAGGAATGAGAAATCTAAAATCTAGGGAAACATGGAGCAGGAAAACACACAACCATGAGGGAGGACACAACAATGAACTAAGACAAAATTCACAAGGTGATGAGGGCAAACAGGAGACACTTGGGAGGACAGCTGTATCTGAGAAAACAAGACAAGGGAAGTAAAACTAAACAGAACACAACTTGACAAGAAGGCGTGGGGGACACAGGGGAAGCATAATAACTGATACAAACTATGACCGAGAACAGACCCTAGATTCTAAAAAACCAGAGAATGTAAATATAATGAAACCAACCCAGAAACATCTCTAACACAGTCTATAACATCTCTAATAAAGTAGCAAAGCTGAAAATTTCAAAAGGTACAATAACTTAAGAATCAAGCAGAAACACTAAAAAGTTCAAAACTCATGAGCCTGTACTCATGTGGCCTCCAGAGTCACTACATCTCACCTTAGTGTAGGTGCTCTATTGGCACATCTGACCTTAGTGTTTGTGAGATGCATTATGGATGTGCATCTGACAAATCTGCATCAATTGTGTGACGCTATCATGTCAGTATGGACCAGAACACCTTTGTGAATCTAAGCCACAAAGAATTAAGACAGTTCTGAAGGCGACAGGGGCTCCAACCCAGTATAAGCGAGGTGTGGCCAGAAAGTGTGTTCTTCAGATATGTTGACTATGTTAACAGACAGTCACCAATTTACACATTTAGCAGACATTTCCAATATTAGTATTCATTCAGAGTTGTTTATGACCACTCAACAAATATATATTCAGCATTCACCTTCAGTAGTTGGCTTCTCAGCAGGCAGTTCTTAAAACAGCTGTAATTTTCCCCTTTTCAAGAATGTAAAGTTTCCTTTTATTTGTATTTTCAAGGGGATCAAAAACGTGACGATCATATGAATTTGGCCTTAACATTAGCCTGGACATTTTAAGCTAGACTTTGTCATTGCAGGTTACGATTCCAAATTCCACTTGGATTTCATTTTTTTCTGCATCTGCAAATTACAGTTAACAAAAAATCAAACTTGCGATTATTTTCTTGGTTTCAGCGGACTGTTGGGGACCGTGCTTTGATCTGTCCTAAGTGTTTAGGGCCATGAAAATTTTGGACCTCTTTCTCATCAACATTATGTCTGTGCTCGTGTGCATGCAAATCTAATTCTGCCTCATAATTTGGGGCTCGGGGTGGAGGGGTCTAGAATGGGCACAGGCACCTCATCCCTGGAAAATTAAATGGTAAACCTTCCAGTCCAGGAGGGAAAACAATCATCCTGGAACTTCATTTAGATCCAAGTTTTTACAAGTTCAAATGAATGAGGAGCAGAACTCCCGTGTAGATGAGGAAACACAACCACAACCGCCCAGTTCTACATTGGTGGCTTTTTGATGCTCACCCCTGAGTGTTTGTCAGGACACAAGACTGAGACTCACTTATTCATTTGCTTTGTATTATTGTAGGCTCTTTATCTTACAATATAGCACCAATATATAATATAGCACAATAATGCACCTTGAGGCTGTTGTTTAGCACTATTTACAGTCAAAAGTTTGGACACACCCACTGAGTGTGTCCAAACTTTTGACTGGCACTGTAAATAAAATTGAATTCAGTTCAGTTGAACTGAATTATTGCAGGCTTGAAGAAAAAACCAAATGAAATAGATAGTATTTAACATAATTTTTGTCACTAGCCATCTTGAACTGATAAATAAGAAGATAAGATAAAATTTTAATGATCCCACGATGGGAAAATTTGCACATTACAGCAGCTCAGTACAGAGAAAAATGAAAGGTAAATAAAAACAAATGAAATAAAATAGAATAGAACACACTATATACATAAAATATATATCAATATCAATACACATATACGTATACACACACATCAAAACACTATGTACAGATATCAAACACACTATATACATTTGTAGCTGGGTGTGCGGTACACAGCATACATGATATGCAATATATGGGTGGGAGTGTAATAAATCAAATGTATATGTGCTATATGGATAAAGTGATGGCAGTGGAGGTAAAGTGTCCAAGTGACTCATGTCATCATGATGACATCATGATGACATCATGTACAGTCTAACTGCTGTTGGGATCAATGAGCTGCCAAAGCGCTCCTTCCTGCAGCGAGGGTGTTTCAGTCTGACTGAAGCAGCTGCTCAGCTCACCCACGGTCTCATGCAGAGGGTGATGGGGGTGTCCATGATGGATGTCAGCTTTGCTAACATCCTCCTCTCACTCACCACCATCACACACTCCAGAGGACATCCCAGCACAGAGCTAGACCTCCGCACCAGTTTGTCAATCCTGCTCCTGTCCCTTTCAGTGCATCCACCCCCCCTACAGACCACTACATAGAAAAGAGCAGATGCTACCACTGAGTCATAGAAAGTCTTTAACAGAGTCCTGCAGACACTGAACGACCTCAGTCTCCTCAGCAAGTGGAGTCCACTCTGGCCCTTCTTATACAGGACGTCTGTGTTTGTAGTCCAGTCCAGCTTGTTGTTGAGGTGAACACCCAGGTACTTGTAACTGACCACTGTCTCCATGTCCTTACCCTGGATGTTCACTGGTGCTGTAGGGGGTGGCTTCCTCCTGAAGTCTATGACCATCTCCTTCATCTTGCTGGCATTGATTTGGAGAGCGTTGTTCTCACACCAGATGACAAAGTCACTAATGACCCCCCCCCGTATTCCTCGTCGTTCCCATCTGATACACATCCAATGATGGCTGTATCATCTGAGAACTTCTGTAGGTGGCAGTGATCTGTGTTGTACCTGAAGTCTGAAGTGTACAGACTGAACAGAAAGGGTGAGAGGACCGTGCCCTGTGGTGCCCCCGTGCTGCAGACTACCACATCAGACACACCGTCATGGCACCTCTCATACTGAGGTCTGTTGGTGAGGTAGTCGATGGTCCATGCCGTCAGCTGCCTGTCCACTCCAGCTCCCTCCACCTTCCCTCTCAACAGTGCAGGCTGGATGGTGTTGAAAGCACTGGAGAAGTCAAAGAACATGACCCTCACAGTGTTCCCCGCCTGCTCTAGGTGAGGTGACAGGTAACATGGTGAATCACGATATAACACTAGAACCTTGTATCTAAAATGAGCTACACATTAATGAGGTCAAGGACAGGATCAGAGGAAGCTAACAGTGGCAGTTAATTAAGGTGTTTCCTTTACCTAAACTCAGCCTGAATAACAACAAAATCTATACTTAGACACAATGCATTAGTAAACATTAAAGAACCTTAAATGCAGGACACTACTCCCCACACTGCTGAAGACTGCCCCACTCCTGCTGCCAGTAAGGGGTATTAATTTGCTTCCCAGCCCAGTAGGTACGGCATCATTACCAACAGTTAAGGTGGTGGTGAAAATCAGAAAAGAATCTTCTATAGTCACATTAAACAAACACAACAAAAGACTAAATATGCCCAGGCCTTTCCAACATGCAGGGTAAAAGGTTTTAGCCAAAACAATGAGCTGAAAGACAACCAAGTATCATATTTGAGTTACTGCAATGGAATTTCAGTAAAATGTTCCAGCCTTTTCACTTTGATTTTCAGGGTGTCTTTGAATTCAGCCCTCTGTAGGTTTATAATTTTCATTCCATCAAACAATGTGGCATCCTTTTGTTGCTAGCACATTACCCAGTCCATATCAGTACAGATATCCAGCATGATTTTTTTTTCCCATTGCGATGTGATTTATTTTCTTCTAAGTGTTCCTTAAATTTTTCTGAGCAGTTTATAGAGACTGAACAAAAGGTAGGCTATGGGAGAGAGAGAGACAGAGTTAAATAATTACTAATGATTCAATGCAGAGAGGTGTATAAACACACGGAGAGTGAAAAGAGGTGGGTGAAGAAGAAAGAGTCATTGCATCATGGGAAGCACCACAGCAGCGTAAGCCTATTGCAGCATAAGAAATGGGTTAGCGTTGATCTAGCCCTAGCTATAAGCTTTATCAAAAAGGAAAGTGTTGAGTCTAATCTTAAAAGTAAAAGAGGGTGTCTGTTTCCTGCTCCAAACTGGGAGCTGGTTCCATGATAGAAGAGCATGATAGCTGAAGGCTCTGCCTCCTTCCCAAAGCTACTGAAAAGTTTCCTTGGCTAATGGTTATGATGGGGATTCCTAGGCCTTAAGAATGTCCTCATGTTTGTGTTTGTATGCTCATAAGTATGTGTCTAGTGTTGTGTTCCATGTTGTGTGCCCCTGACTGCCTCTCTCCCTCATCTACATTCATTCTACTCTGTGGTTTGTCTCATGAGAAACCAGGTGGCATTGTGGGATGGGTTCCAGAGCGCCTCTTCCTACCAGTCCTCTGCTGTGCTGTCATCTTGCTGGCATGGCATCGGTCTTAATCAGGGGCTAGACGGAGGCTACTTTACACCTGCACTCTGTCACTAAGCCAGAAAACACTGATGCTGATGAATCTGATGATGCCTGACCCTTCTCCTCTCCTCTCCTCTCCTCTCCTCTCCTCTTCCTTCCTTTTTTTCTTTCTTGGGAATTCTTGCTTGGTGGAAAGAAATAGCATCCAAAAGTCTGTGGGAACAGAGTGACAGTAGAAGAATGCCAGCCAGATGGCCTTGGACCATTTCCACATTTGGGGGGTTTTTGTTTGCTTTTTGATAGTGTACAGTGGAGAGAGACAGGAAAGCATGAAGAGGGAGATTCACTGCCTACATGGTCGCCTGCTCATCCCCTGAGCCACCCAAGCACCCCATTCCACATTTGTTTGTGAACATTTGTTGTACATGAAGGTTAAACAACCACATTTGTATTTTATTTTATACAGTTTCCATTTATTTTTAAAATATGTCACATTTTATGTGAATTACATTTATGCAGATGAGTGTATTTGCATTAAATTTTCAGTTTTCTTAAAAAGGCTGAGCACCATCTATTGAAAGTCTTTTACTGATATGTAGAGTTATTAAATCTAAAGGACTCCTTTCATTAGTAAGCTCAACAGGTTTCCAAAGTATTGCTGTAAAAAAACATTGAATCAGTATCAGCTTTTAGACCTGATATCATCTCTTCCAGTCATTACTGACAACACAAATGCAGAGTCTGCTGGCAAGAATCTACCTTTTATTATGTTAGGCTGTACTAGTTCCATAACTCTCATTCTGAGCACAAGAGTCTATCAATAGCATCAAATATTTATTGCCATAGCTGTCTCCCATCAAAGCTATTGGCTGCCTTTGCCTGTTTTTGCCCTGAGGTAAGTGCTACAATGTCAGAAAATTGGGAGAGAAGGAAAAGTCTATTATTTTTATTCGCCCTCTCGATACTTGTACACTTCATATGTGTATATGACCTTGGCTGAGAACTTTCAGATTCAGGAACAAGCTGAACTTTCTTGTACCCTTATTGAATTCCAAAACAGAGTCCTTGTCCAGTATTTTCACTGCAATCAACTGCTACGGCAGTGAAGCTATGACATTATGCCCAGCTTTTTTCATCTTCTCCCTTTTCTGCCTTATCAGCTGTTATCTGATTTTCAGCACTGGTTGCAGGCAAGCTAATCTGGCCAGCCAGCTCCATGCTGAAAGCTAGAGATGTGTCTTGAATAACCAAGAGAGTAATAAGCTCTGGAGAAAAGTTAGACCCAGCAAAGGACTTAAGAGACAGAGGATCAAATCAGTGGCTTCTCATCATCTGGTAATTAGAATCATAAGAGTGTGCATCTGATTAGGAAACCAGAAGGACTAAATAGTCATCTATGAAGAATATTTGCTTTGGTTAGATCTTGGTGTGCATAAGCGTCACCAACCAACAATAGTCTAATGTCTATTCTAGCCAATAGAGTTTGTGAGGCTGTACATTGAGCCAAATCCTAGTAACTTCATGATTTTTATTTGGTAATTGGGGCTGATGTTATGTCATTAGCTTTTTCTGCGGTTTACTTGGTCACAAAACAATTCTGCGTGTCAGTATATTGGTACACAGGGGGTCGTCTGATTGTCCGATGCAGCTAGAGTACTGACAGGGACTAGAATGAGAGAGCATATTTCTCCCATACAATAGAATAGAATGTCTTTCTTGTCATTATACAGGATGCACAATGAGATTGGAGATAATGGCTTCTCTTCATTGGCACCCTGTTAAATCTAGAGTAGAATTTAAAATCCTTCTCCTCGCATACAAGGTCTTGAATAATCAGGCCCCATCTTATCTCAAAGACCTCATAGTACCGTATCACCCCAATAGAGCACTTCACTCTCAGACTGCTGGCTTACTTGTGGTTCCTAGGATACTTCAGAGTAGAATGGGAGGCAGAGCCTTCAGCTTTCAGGCCCCTCTTCTGTGGAACCAGCTCCCAGCTTGGATTCAGGAGACAGACACCCTCTCTATTTTTAAGATCAGGCTTAGACCTAGGCTGCTGGGGGGTTCCCATGTGTTTCTTCTTCATTTACCTCTTTTTACTCTGTTTATACCCCCACTCTACAATTAATCATTAGTGATTATTAAGCTGTGGCTCTCGCTCCTATAGTGTGCCTTTTGTTCAATGTGTTTGTTGTCCTGTCTCTCTCCCCTCACCCCCAACCAATCACCAGATGACTGCCCCTCCCTGAGCCTGGTTCTGCTGGAGGGTTCTTCGTGTTAAAAGGGGGTTTTTCCTTCCTACTGTCGCCAAGTGCTTGCTCAGAGGGGTAGTTTGATTGTTGGAGTTTTCTCTTGTAGGTCTTTACCTTACAATATGAAGCAGCTTGAGGTGACTGTTATTGTGATGTGGCAAAATGTAAAAAAAAATTGAATTGAATTCAAATAAATTTTCCAATAAAAGTCATGACAAAATATGTCAACCTCCTAATCATACTGAATGAAAATTCAGCTATTTCAAACCAATAATAGCTGTATCAGATTTCAATGCAGTGTTGGATACAACAGATTTGACTAGGAAAAATTGTTACTGTTTTCCATTATGATCTATTGTGTCCTTGAATGTGTTTTGAGTGTTTATCACATTAAAAGCTTACCCAGCAGTACACATTTAGAGAGCTGTAGTCGAGTTTAGAGTTACAGGATACAGTGACCTTATCTGTTAGCTGATCATAAACATATGTTGTTTGTTTTGCTTTTTCTTCTCATCCCAGAATTTTTTAACTGTGAAATTTCCATCTCCACCCAGCAAGAGTGGAGGTGAGTCAAATTCAGGTTGTGATTGTCACAGCATTGAAAAGATATCTCAAAGATCTCTTTGTGGATAGTCTGCAGAACTCTCTTTTAGCGGTACTCATGGGAACCATTTCTTTTGTAGAGAGTAGTTCTAGTGCACATGTTTCAGACTCAAGGTCTGCGGGCCACATCCAGCCCATGATCTAATTTTATATGGCCTGTGAGATGATTTTATATATCTATTATTAATTGCCCACGACTCAGACTTCATCTTAAATTTTTGCCCATCCTGTGATTGAGTTTGACACCCCTGCTCTAGTGCATTTACCTTTTGAAAAGGAGGTTAGTGTTAAGTGGTGTGCTTTTGGAGGTGACCTTTTTTTAAACTTTGGACTGAACCGGACAAGACTGGACATTACTAGCCTATATACATACTATATACAAAATTATATATAGTGTCTAATCCTTGAATTTTATGAATAAACATGTTGGTGTTACTTAGGGACCAAGCCAAAGATGTCACTGTTGAAAATAAACAATAATTCCCCTGATCCTCACAGCGTCAAGCATATGGTGACAGTTTTAAATGCATCTTTTTCATGTAATCCTTCCACCATAGGAGCATAAAGCTCTTCATTTATATTTCAATACATCATTCAAAATTTGCAACACTTTGCTAGACCAATGCGCAATGTGCAGTCACGTTTACAGACCCAAATAAAGCTCCAGATTTGGTCTGGAAATGTACCAAGAAACCTGCTTGTCAACAAGAGCTTGATCCATTTGATGTGGTCTGTTCCCTGCTGTGATTGCAGTTTTTACCATTCCAGACAAACCCAACAAAAGCAGAGAAAATGCCCCAGGTTTTGAAATAAACAGCATCTCGGTGTAAAATAGAAGGAAAGTCAAAACAGTTTGGCCACAGATGAGAGAGAGGAATAGAGGATGCAGATGAAAGACACTACCCTTTTCTAAAGTCATTGTCAGTCTTTCAGACAGAACTAAAATAACCAAACAAAAACATGCTGTTACAAAGGTGCATAATAAATGGTCTATTCAACCTCTTTTACACTAGAACCTATTCAGCTCAACTCAAAGAAAGCCTTAAAAAACTTGAGGAAACTGGATAAGCGGAGGGCAAAAGAAGAAATCAGTAGATGAACAGTATCTGAAAGTCATGTCCTTAAGAAATAAGAAAAATCCAGCAAAGGCCTGACAGAGGACCAGAGAGATGCATCAATGGTTGTTTCCCATTACAGCTGTGTGCAGCCTCAGTGTGGGTGGGGTTGATATGGCAAAGCAGCCCAGGAAGACCTGTGATGCCATTTGTATGCAACACAAACAGAAATGGTCACTGTCTCACTCCCTCTGGATTCTGTTGTCAGACACTGAGCACAAAAATGTCTCTCATAACTCATCTATTGACATCATTCCCTGGCCAATCAGTGGCATGCAGTCTGTTGATGTCACATTTTCAGCTCGAATCAGCTTGCTTAGAACCCTGGCTGAGTAGGTACTAAGACAGTACTTGGTACCAGGTACTACCACCTAAAGTACAACCCTAAAAACTGAGTGTAGTCAAGTTGAGTCAAGTCGAGTAGGTACTGGTGGAAAAGAGGCATTTGCTCTCCAGTCTTGGGGCTTTGTATTTTACTTGTTTTGGTGAAAAGAGAAGATGCTTTGCTTTTCTGGCACATAAGATGCCTCCAGGTAATAAGATAAACAGGCTTCCAGCATGAGAATAAGAATACACTTGCATCCATAAAGGCTCAGGAAGTACTCAGATTTAAAAATGGAACATGTTCTCCACACATTTCACCCGACCATCATCTTCTAACACAATTAAAGACAAAAAGGATAGTCCCCTGTTTGGAACAGGGCTGTTAGCTTCTCAGATTACAGGAGCACCAAACATACAGTATGTGGCAGGATTCACAAAAAGTTTTGTGTAGTAGAAAATTTAAAGTATTACTGACAGACTAATTTGTATCATCTGGGTTTTGGCTGAAGCTTTTTAACCTTATGTCTAAGGCATAGTTTAGTCTTTATTTGTGTTTATTGTGACTTTATAGGATTCCTTATGAGTCTTTTCTGATTTTAATTAGGCCCTCCATGAGCCTGGCTCTAGGCTCAAGGCTTCTTCCTGTTAAAAGGGAGTTTTTCCCTCCCACTGTCGCCAGCTGCTTGTTCATAGGGGGTCTTCTGATTGTTGGGGTTTCTTTCAATTACTGTCTTTATCTTATAATATAAAGTGCTTCGAGGCTGCTGTTGTTGTGAATTGGCAATATACAGTGCCTTGCAAAAGTATTCGCCCCCCTTGAACTTTTCAACCTTTTGCCACATTTTAGGTTTCAGACATAAAGATATAAAATTTGAATTTTTTGTGAAGAATCAACAACAAGTGGGACACAATCGTGAAGTGGAATGAAATTTATTGGATGTGTCAAACTTTTTTAACAAATAAAAAACTGAAAAGTGGGGCGTGCAATATTATTGGGCCCCTTTACTTTCAGTGCAGCAAACTGACTCCAGAAGTTCAGTGAGGATCTCTGAATGATCCAATGTTGTCCCAAATGACTGATGATGATAAATAGAATCCACCTGTGTGTAATCAAGTCTCCGTATAAATGCACCTGCTCTGTGATAGTCTCAGGGTTCTGTTCCAAGTGCAGAGAGCATCATGAAGACCAAGGAACACACCAGGCAGGTCCCAGATACTGTTGTGGAGAAGTTTAAAGCCGGATTTGGATACAAAAAGATTTCCCAAGCTTTAAACATCTCAAGGAGCACTGTGCAAGCAATCATATTGAAATGGAAGGAGTATCAGACCTCTGCAAATCTACCAAGACCCGGCCGTCCCTCTAAACTTTCATCTCAAACAAGGAGAAGACTGATCAGAGATGCAGCCAAGAGGCCCATGATCACTCTGGATGAACTGCAGAGATCTACAGCTGAGGTGGGAGTCTGTCCATAGGACAACAATCAGTCGTACACTGCACAAAGCTGGCCTTTATGGAAGAGTGGCAAGAAGAAAGCCATTTCTCAAAGATATCCATAAAAAGTCTCGTTTAAAGTTTGCCACAAGCCACCTGGGAGACACACCAAACATGTGGAAGAAGGTGCTCTGGTCAGATGGAACCAAAATCGAACTGTTTGGCCACAATGCAAAACGATATGTTTGGCGTAAAAGCAACACAGCTCATCACCCTGAACACACCATCCCCACTGTCAAACATGGTGGTGGCAGCATCATGGTTTGGGCCTGCTTTTCGTCAGCAGGGACAGGGAAGATGGTCAAAATTGATGGGAAGATGGATGGGGCCAAATACAGGAGCATTCTGGAAGAAAACCTGTTGGAGTCTGCAAGAGACCTGAGACTGGGACGGAGATTTATCTTCCAACAAGACAATGATCCAAAACATAAAGCCAAATCTACAATGGAACGGTTCACAAATAAACGTATCCAGGTGTTGGAATGGCCAAGTCAAAGTCCAGACCTGAATCCAATGGAGAATCTGTGGAAAGAGCTGAAGACTGCTGTTCACAAACGCTCTCCATCCAACCTCACTGAGCTCCAGCTGTTTTGCAAGGAAGAATGGGCGAGAATTTCAGTCTCTCGATGTGCAAAACTGATAAAGACATACCCCAAGAGACTTGCAGCTGTAACTGCAGCAAAAGGTGGCGCTACAAAGTATTAACGCAAGGGGGCCGAATAATATTGCACGCCCCACTTTTCAGTTTTTTATTTGTTAAAAAAGTTTGACACATCCAATAAATTTCATTCCACTTCACGATTGTGTCCCACTTGTTGTTGATTCTTCACAAAAAATTCAAATTTTATATCTTTATGTTTGAAGCCTGAAATGTGGCAAAAGGTTGAAAAGTTCAAGGGGGCCGAATACTTTCGCAAGGCACTGTATAAATAATTAATTGAACTGAAATGACAAGGGTGATTGTTGACAGAATGATAGCACCAAGAGTGAAAGGGAAGGTTTATAACTTTACTGAGACTTGCTGTAATTTACGGTTTGTAGATGGTGTCACTAACAAAAATACAGGAGGCTGAGCTGCGGGTGGCAGAGTTGAAGATGCTCAGATTTTCATCGGGAGTAATCAGAATGGACAATATGAGGTATGAGTATGTCAGAGGCACAGCTCAGGTCAGGTGTTTTGGAAACAAAGTGAGAGTGGTAAAGTTAAGATGGTTTGGGGGTGTGCAGAGAATAGATAGTGGATACACAGGACAAAGGATGCTGAATATGAAGCTGCCAGTCAGGAGGCAAAGAAGAAGTCCACGGAGAAGGTTAATGGATGCAGTGAAATAGGACATGCGGTGGGATGGTGTGACATGCAGAGTTGGTATGACGAGAAGGATTGTAGGGATATGGTGAGAAGGAGGAAGATGTTCCACTGTGGGGTCTTAAAGGGAGCACCAGAAAGAAGAATATTATAATCATTACATTATAATCGTACAATCTTATTTTTTGTGTTGTATTCTCTATTTCCATGAATGCCTGCTCATGTTTCAATGAATTGCTACAACTATTTCCCATTTTCCTACCAAAATATTATCACAGCCTGGCTCAAGGGAAGGACAAAAACTGGAGGAGGCCACACATGATAGTCAACAAAAACCTTTATTTAAAGTAACAGAACTAACATAACCAAAGCTGTGTCAGTCAGTCGTGTGTGCTATGTCTAGATGTGTGGTACAAAACAATCAACAAGAATCAAAACCCCAAGGAGAGAGAGGTCAGCCCTGGTGCTGGCAGTTTAATACCAGAGGTCAATCAGCCAGCACGGCTGCAACCCATTCCCCTCATGACCCCTCTCCAATAAGGAAGCAGCCCAGAACTCACAGGGTGTCCCAATATAAACAAATGTGGCTCGAGACTTTTGCACAGTACTGTATATAATAGCATTCACCGATTCTTGTTGCTTTCTCAGCATCGTCTACCTGGCAGCATACTGGCAGTATGAAAGTCATGTGACAGAGATGACACTGATGATCTGATTAATTAGAATTTTATAATTGTCCATGTATTTCTGTACATGCATGAGTGACCATAACAAATTTCACAGGTGCTCCACTGAAACAAATGTGCAGCATTCAACAAGTGTTTGAAATTAAAATTGTGTGTAATCAAAACAGTTTTTATTCATTGCCCTTGCAAAATTAATTTATTATTTACTATTAGCTGACAATGAAAAGAGGAGGAGGAATTTTTCAAGAAAGGAAGCAAAACACACCCTGAAAACAGCTCACTACACATAAAACTGTATTATTGGAAAATTCTGCATAAAGTATCAAATGTAAAAATAATATTCTGCAGAAAATGGTTTCCTATTAGTATTAAATTGATTAAAATTAATGCTGAATATGTTCAAGGTAGAGCACATAGTAAATACTTTATATTCTGTTTAATGACCAGTATCATGTTCTATAAATCACAAGTTTTGCAGTGGCTGCCTTGTGCTGACCATATATCCCTGAAAAAAGCAGTTGTTCATGAGCTCAGAAATACAGCTCTATGTCTTTATATGTAGAGATATATAAAGATATTCTGTTTAGGACTCACTAAAGCTCATTTACCTGTGTTTCCACACAAAGTGCAGACTGGAACTGATCTCAGAGTGAAAGCAGAGCAGGCGGCAGCTCGCCTCACACTTTGGTGTCCCATCAGTTTACTGTCAAAGGCCAGAGGTCACTGCCATGTGCCAGTGACAAGTCAAGTACCTTTGCCTTGCTTGCCTTGACAGAACAACACTATGTAAATATTTCTGTCTGTTCACATTAAGATGTTGCTTCCTGTTATAATAAATATATATAATAAAACTGCTGGCCAAACAATCATACAAAACCTCTTTCAGGTGCTGGAATAACAGAAGTTTACATTAATGAAGCTTTCTGAAATAGACTGCTTCATTCAGCAACTACGAAATTTGAATCTAATTAATTGGAGTGCCTTGAAACCTATAGTAAGTATAGGTAAGGTAAGAATAGTAAGTCTAAAAGTATATGATGTTACCCCATCTGGAGTTCCTCATCTCTGAGTGGGGTCTGTCAAAACACCTTTTGATATGACTAGACAAAATTTTGTCCAAAGCTGCAACGATTAATTGATTAAGTCGAATAATTCAATTATAAAAAATATGCAACACAAATTTGCTGCTTCGATGCTTCGTTTAAACTCTGCAGTGCTCAGGTATCTCTGTGTAAATGGAGCGTTTCACCCACATCAGCACCATTACGTAGTCGTCTTTTTCTTCTTGTGGGTTTAATGGCGGTAGACAAACCAGCTTAGAACGGCATTACCGCCACCTACTGATCTGGAGTGTGTATCAGGCCTTTAATACAACCTTATCTTCTAAAAAAAACTCTCCGTCGCTGCGATGGATTCCCGTTAACACTCGAGTGGATCATGGCTGACGTGCTTCCCACGCCTCCACCGCTCTCTACCCTGTTTGTGTGTTGTGCTCGCTGTGCTGAGAATTTCAGCTGTTATTTTTTTCTCTACTTCAGCTTCCAGTTTAACTGCAGTTTACTAGCGAGTGCCGCCATTAGTACTAGCAATCGTCCGGTACCAGAAGGACCCCTTCCCCCGTCAAAATATTTTTTATACTTTAATCCCTGATCAGTGACTAAATATAGACCTGCAGCAGAAACGTGTTTACGATAATGCTTGTGAATACAAAGCATTACAACACTGCGCTCTTGCAGCCCCCAGTTTTTCAACATAAACATGGATAATACAACAACAGCAGTCAGCTGTTCAACGTGCAGTCTGTCAAAGTGCAAAGAGGCGGAGCTGGAGACAACGAGCTCAGATGGAACGAAGCTTCCAAAAGAAGCTTTTTCCCTGTAAGCACCATTAAACCTTTACTGGGAAACAGCTGGAGGTCCTTCATCAACCACCTGATCAGTGAGTAAAGAACAGAGAACTTTGAAGCTGCTCCATCCACCCTGTTTGTTTCACACAGGGAAAAACTGCAGTACGGAAGTTAAAATATGCAGATGAACTGTTAATACAAAAAAAGTATTGCTTATTCGATTACTCGAGTAATCGATGGAATAGTCGATAGAATACTCGATTACTAAAATAATCGATAGCTGCAGATCCAAAGCTATTCAAAGAATGGTAAAAACTTAAACAGTGACTACATTTACTGTGGTTGCCTTGCACACATGCAGACGAAAAACGATTACAACTGCTGGCATTGAACATTAAAAACACTGTCAGCGAACATAATGGGTTTTGCAGAATCACCCAATATCCGCCTTTCAGTCTGGTAGCAGGATTGATTCGAGTAAAACCACCGATGCTGTTTTTCTCTAGTGAGCGCAGCACATTCTCTGGAAATCTTTTTCCTTATGCCTCAGATCTGTGTTGAGTCTTGCTCATCATGTAGCATTACTGGAACTGCTGTGCTGAAATGTGAGTCCATAACTTCACTGAGCTGCAGCCCACACGTCCCCGCTAGTATTTATTTCATTGTGAACGCTCTAATTTTCCTCCCTTTTGTCCTATTTTTTTTTTTCAAATTGTCCTTTCTTTTTCCTGCCCACACCTTACTCTGCATATACACCAATCTTGACAACATCAAATGAAATCAGTGTTTACTATTAACCATAGTTAATAGATGTTTAATTGGTATTTAAATAAAGATTGGTTGATAATATTAAAGATTAATACTTACTAAATAACTAATCTACAGATTGGGTGGGTTTGGTTAAAGCTAGTTAATATCAGCTTCAACTTGAAATAGCAAGGTGAAACTGATGTTTTAAAGTGCATAAAAGTGGTCAGGTGGGGTGTCTGACTGTGAAGCTGAGGGACAGTTTTCCTTCTTTTTTTTTCTTATTTTTATTTTGTATCTGCACTAGCTATTTGACCACTGAAACAGCTTGGTCAACAATTTGGTTAACATTTTGACCCCAGGCTCCTGCCCCAAGCATACAGAGGAGAGTCAGGAGTGGGACCTGCCTGTTACCACTGCGGGTGAATCACAGTGATCTCTGTGATTTTCATGTCAACCTCCACTACTTCTCAAAACTGACAAGTAGTGGAGGTGGTGAGCGAAGGTTGTGTTTGTGTGGCGCAAACGTTCCGTTTTAAATACATTCTGATCCAGCACCACAGTTCACATGATTTCCTTTGAAATCCCAGGATGTTACTGTAGAACTGTGCACTGACAGTATCACACACAACACCATGAATGTTGAGGAAATGACCAGCATTCTCCTGGCCCTGCTCCTCACCTCATGCTCTGCTTTGGGACTTCAAAAATGTGGAGTGAAAACTGCTTTGTCATGGCTAGAGACCCAGGCCTCACCACCTGTAATGATCATTCACACTGGAAGCTGGCAGACATGAGCTTGAATAGGACATCAGCAAAATTTAAATGAAAAGCCTTTGATTTTTATGGGCCTGTTATCATAACCTTTGATCACAGCTTGTATAGTATATAGTATATAACATGTGTGCACATGTCATAAGAATGACTTTCTTATTGTCTCCTACAGCTATGATACAACTAATTTAGGCCTGAGCACTCACACTGTGAAGGCCACATTGTATTTGCTGCAGTTATTATTATTATTATTATTATTAGTGCAATACGGCGCTATAGCACTGGCTACAATATCTTTAATTAAATACTAATGGACACATAGTTTGAGCTATGTAAATGAAATTGGTAGCATCCGAAGACGTAAAAAAAATTCCATGTTAGCCCTGTGACAGCTGAGATAGGATACTTCATATTTGGTCAGTCTAAACTACAGACCTTGGTGATGTTAAATTATGAAGCTTTTGAGTTTTGTTGAAGTGTGGAATGTTTAACAATAGTCATAGTGCCAGCTAATAGCAACAGGAAATGAAGTGACCCTGACGGTATCCCAATATTTGATGTTTTTCCATGAAGCACAATAGTTAGATTGCCAACAAGTATGAACAGGAAATCTTGTCATTTTGATGTGCTCAGGTTGACTGTATCCAAAGTGTTCTGAGTAAACTTTAGACTTTGATGAATCTACAGCTTGGAAAGCTTAAAAAGTCAAGAAACTTAGCGCAAACCTGGGAGGAGATATTTTTTTAAAAATCTGCCCCGGCACTAGGTTTCATTTATGCCTCTGAAATTTAGCAGCCTCATGTAATGTCCGGAGACGTGCAGAAAAGTATCTTGGAGTCAACCCAACAGGAAGTTAGCCATTTTGAATTTAAAGTATAATTTTGGCTGCATTTTTGCCATTTTCAAGTCTTGTACATCAACAAATCCCTCCTAGAGATTTTATGAGCTCCACAGGATCTTTGGTGAGTTCGATCTAAAGACCTTGGCGATGTTAACTTGTGAAGCGTTTTCATTAAAGGGAGTGCTTGTGGTGGAACATCGAACTTTGATCATTTCTGTCCCAAACTTCACATGCTTGATGGGAGTGCAAATCTGCACACATCTCTGTGCCAATATTAGGGCTTACTCATCATAGCACCACCTAGTGGCAACAGGAAAACAGCAGTAGTTGATAAACATCATCTGATGTACATTAAATTTTGAATGTGGAGTTCACACATTATTTCCTGCATCATGACCTATAATTAGTGGATGTTCCCCAACAGCACCTACTGGTGGAAGTAAAAAAAAAAACTCTTCTCAGGGACAGCCAATTAGAATCCAGAGCTTTAGAAAGTCACAAATGTCTCGACTGTAACACGTCCAAGTGGCACTGCACCTTGGCTAAAGCAAGCCTCAACATGTACTGGGATGGAGGAGCCCTATCATCACTGCTTACAGCTTTTTTATTCATTTACCAGTAAAATAACTTACTAATTTATTACAGTCAACTTTCAAATTGCAGGTTATAAACATGCTTATTATAACTGCTACCAAATGACACTGATCATCTTGTGTGGCTAATCAGGTCCTTTTCCTGATCATTCCATTCATTCTCCATATCTGCACACCTTAATGAAGAAGCAGCAGTCATCTAAAAAACACTTTTGCCCTGATTCAGTGTTTGCAGCTGCAGGCCTTTAGAGGAGATATAAAATCCACAGACCCCAAATGCACGGGCACTTCACAGTTATTGTGTAGAGCTGAGATATTTCATGGACCTGTGTCATGAAAATCCATTACTCTGCTAGGTGTAATGTTTTCTTTCAGCTAAAACTTTTTTGTATTTGATAATGATAGCTTTTATATTTAAAATGTTCTCAGTAAATGCAGCAATTCCCACAGCTAAACATATACAGTAGTTAGTAAAGATGGTTTCTAGTAACAAGAGGTAATTTACTCTATTGATCTGTGTGCTCAGATAATGATGATGTTCCTTGTGTTTTCTCATTACCAGCATACTACTGATGTCTTCTATTAAAGTGGCTGTCTGCTACTGCTGCTGCCTGCCCCAGACAGTCAACTTTCTCCTTTATGACTTGTTTATGTTCACTAAGCTATTACCTCTAATGTGATGGCACATTGTGATCATCACTATCTGTTAAGGGAGGACCAGTGCACAGTGCAATTGTCCTTTTCAGCTCCATCACTTCTGGAAGCTTCTCAGAACAAATTAAAAACACACACAGGCTGCTTGAACAAAATGAGGTGTGTTACAAGGGTGAGAGAAGACACAAGGCATATAACATGAAATACAGTAGCTAACAGTGAGACTTACAATAATGAACCCAGAAAGCTTACTTACACATTACTCTGCAAAAAGTCTGCTTTTAAAACTAGAAAAGACCAATACGCTCAAATGATTTCTCATCTTCCAGTCAAACAATAAACATTCAGTTACTTAGCAACATTTTAAAAATATGTGCTCACAAAGAAGAATAAAGAACATAAATTTGAGGTATGCTCACCAAACTAAAAACAATTACATGCAATAAGGTAACATATTGAGACTAATGTGTTATGTTATGTTACATGTTTGAGGCTAATATTCTCAATATGCTGAGAGTGTTTAAATTTTGCATACATTTAATATTATAGCCATCTTGGGGGGGGGGGTGCACACCTAAGAACCGACAGTATTAAAAAAGAGAGAGAGAGATTTTACAGCAAATGAAGAAAATGCTTGATAATATTTTGCCTTCCCAACATTTTTAGAAGTGTTGACTCTAGGTGAGCTGGACAGGGCCGTAGAAGGTCCTTAACCCATCAGCAGGACCGGGATCTGCTCCTTTGTGCAGGAGGAACAGGATGAGCACTGCAGAGCTACAGAATGAACTCCAGCAGCCACTGGTGTGAATGTCTCTGACTAAACAATCAGAAACAGACTTCAAGAGGGCGGTTTGAGGGCATTGTGCACACCGTAGAGACCAGTTGGAATTTGCCATAGAATACTAGAATTGGCAGGTCCATCACTGGCCCCCTGTGCTTTTCACAGATGAGAGCAGGTTCACCCTGAGCACATGTGACAGACCTGAAAGGATCTGGAGAAGCCGTGGAGAGCGTTATGCTGCCTGGGTCAGTGATGGTCTGGGGAGTTATATTCATGGTGGGACACACAGACCACTGCAGTTTACACAACAGCATCCTGACTGCCATCAGGTATGGGGATGAAATCCTTGGACCCACTGTCAGACCCTACACTGGTGCAGTGGGTCCTGGGTTCCTCCTGGTGTGGCTCATGTGGCTACAATATGTTCCTAACCCTAACCCTACACAGTTCCTGGAGGATGAAGGATTTGGTACCGCCGACTGGCCCCCATGCTCACCTGACCTAAATGTGTGTTTTCAGTCCATCTGACACCACCAGGTTGAACCTCAACATTGTCAGGCATGAATACAAGTACGTGGGGGCCATACAAACTACTGAGGACCATCTTGAGGTGCAGCAATGAAATCTTGGTTGAATGGATTAGCCTGCTACATCATTTTTTTCACTTTGAGTGTCTTTGAATTCAGCCCCTCAAATGATGTAGTGTCCTTTTGTTCCTAACACATGATCTAGTCCATATCAGCATACATATCCAGCATGATTTTTATTTCCCCATTGAGATCTGAAGTATTTTCACAATTTTCTTTAATTTTTTTTTTTTTGCACAGTGTACCAACAGCTATATTCCAGTTTTGCTGAGTAAGTTCTAGTATATTATTTGTATTTTGATTAGTACTAATTTGCAGGTATCGATCTGATTGATACACCCATATAGTCTACAGATGCCCCTCACTAACTAAGTCTGATTTATTTGTGAACCTTTAGTTAACCATTTAGCAAACTACTCACTTTTCCAAGGTGGTCACTTCTGGCTTCAAAAGCTAAAGTAATTTTTAAAACTAGGCTTCACAAGGCAGCGGATGAGGTCACAGTGGGTACGAGTGATCTTTACTGCTAAACTGGGGCTGCTCATCAACCTCAGCAACAACTGCACTCATGTTTTCATGGTTTCTTTAATCTAACTGAAGGCAGATAAAACCACAGCAATCACTACTATATGTTGGTTAAATTGAATAATTATGAATACGTGGATTTTAGTATTGTAGAGATGAAAAACTTGCTTAAATGTCCGTTAAACAAAAATGCATCAGAAAGTTAGATGTACAAAATCATCATAATAGGATTTCTGCTTCTGTTCATAACCACATAGTGTTGGCTTGATGAATATAATGGCAGCATTTATCTAACAGATGAGATCTCAGCACAGTGCTCCCTCCACTTTAACTTGATGAACAGCCTAGATGAAAACTGAGATTTTAACAGGCTAATCAGATAAAACTGAAGCAATATTTTTTACTTATGAACTGCCTTTGTTTTACGCTTAATTTTGTCATTATTATTATTATTATTATTATTATTAGGGTCTTTACCTTACAATATAAAGCTGTTGTGCTTTGGAACTATATAAATAAAACTGAATTGAACTGAACTGATGTAGTCTAAAACTGACAATAAAAAAACAGAATTCCATTTAATTATTATCTGTTTCTAATATGTGAAATGATGTGGACAATATGGTGCTTGAAAGAAATTATAACTTCTGTATTAAGCAGCTTTTTAATTCTGGTAATTTTACTTTCAAACATTAAGTCACTGAAAAAACCCATAATAGAGCCTAAGCAGTGAGGTGTAATATCTTCATAGGATAATTAAGGACATAAAAGCATGAAAGAAGTGAAATTCTAGCATAAAAACTTCCCGATGAGAAGAACTGGAGTCTCGATTGTTTTCATGTTTAGATTTCACTTTTTATAGTGAGTAACATTCACACCCCAGCATTGTGTTGATCTGTATGACTGATGGCTGTGATCACGTCTTACAACTGTGCGTCTATTCATTTGGAGCTGTGTTGTATCAGTGTGTGTGAAGTGTTGTGTCAGCTGTCAGGCTCAGCATCCATGCTGGGCCTGATGGATTCATTTCTGTTTCCGTCTAAATCGTCATGTTGGCTGTTTCTGCTGTTTTTTGATGTGTTTTTGATAAACGTGTCCAAGTTATACTGCCATTATAAGTGCTCTAAAAATGTGCATGTATGTTCTGAATATGTGTGCGTTTGTCTTCCTGACAGTTCTCATCTAACATAATAATTCTGGTTTACATCTGATTCTGGGGCTTTTGGTGTAGAGGTGTAGGGTTACAGGTAGGTTTAAACCTACTAAATTTAAAAATGCTTTTTTGAGATAGAAACAGTTTGTGTCCATAGTCGTGTTTTTGAGTGACAAACCTAAACAGCAACAACATAAATAAACTGCGTCTCATTTGCCCTTTTTTCCATTATTAAAAAGTTTAGATTCACTATGACGTGTTACTTTTATGTTAGTGTTCCTTTAGGATTTATTCAGACATGCCATGGTCAGTACTGGCAATAGAGTAGACTGTACAGAAAGTTATGGTCTCCAGCTCTATTAAGCCACCTGGATATTGCAACCTCAGCACAAAGAGAGAAGTTGCTGACTTGTGATTTTAAGCCATTGTTGCAAGATATTGTTGTTATTTTTGTGTTCCACAATAATCCTTCATTGCAGTCATGAGTATTTTTCGATCCAGAGTGTGGCTGATACCTCGACACTTTCAGGTAAAAAACTGAGCTGGTGTGATGGCTGTGAGATGGGGGAAACAAAGTTGTTAATGGGCAATCAAGCTACACATGCAAATTGTTAGTGGGTGAAAATGAATCAGTAAAAACATGTGTGATGCGTCTTTCGTAAAATAGCCGGCTCTAAGAGCCAATGCTTGGTAGTGAATCAGAAGAGCCGACTCCCATTGAATGAGAGCTGGCTCTAGAATTTCTCATTAGCGCTGCTCACAGACCTGAGGTCAGGGGCAGAACTGATGGGCATGCAACCAATCACACAGGGGGACATGGGATTATACCGTTATGTTAAAGCAGCGGGGGAAACAGATGTTCCACCGTGCATGGGCATAGTCCAGGTACAGACAGCAAGACCGCGGGAGACAGCGGTGCAAAAACGCCTGAATATGAGTGATACCGTTAAAGAAGCAGCATTTGGCTGCAATGTCTGTGTAGGTTCTCAGTCTTCCAGGTCATAGGAGTCTCTGGAGCTTGAAAAAAGGCGACTGGACTCCTTTTTTTTCTTGAAGATGTTTCCCCTCTCATCCAAAAGGCTTCTTCAGTTCTCAAACCAAAGGTAGAGAGACCCAGGTACTTAAACCCCAGCGAGCGTAGTCCCCTGGAGGTGGTTATGACCCTCTATTGTTCATGTGCATAATCACATGTCCCAAGGCGTGAAAGGAGGTGTGGGTCATTTCAATCAGTGGTTTCAGATGAAACCAATTTAGGACTTCGCTCCATTGTTCCAGTGAGCTATTGAGGTCACTGGAACAAAGGTGTGAATGGGGGTTGAGACGTCTGGGGAGGGAGTTCAGGACAGCACTGTAAAAGGGGGAAAGTTGGTCACGTAACCACCTCCTCTGTTTAGTGATGGTTGTTCACAGTGGACATAGATGCTTCTTTTACTCCTCTTTCAAACCATCTGTCTTCCCCATCCAAAATGTGAACATTGGCATCCTCAGTTGGGATAACCACGTTTGAGGGTGTGTTAATTTGGCTGCAATTTAAGGACATTGGAAATAGCAGAGCAGAGTGCCGTCATTACAAATTACAGTTAGATCAGGTTCCACCACAAACCTTCACCGGCATATAAGAACTGTCCATCCCTTGGTGTACTTGGAGGAGAGAGGGCAAGCTGGGTCTCTGTCTACTGACCCTGCTGAGTCTGGTACTAAACCAACAACTGTTCTGGCATCCACTACCCTCCCCAAACCTGCAACTCTACCCCGTCCTACTGCAACACAAAGCAACAAAAGTCAGTGTGTTTGTTTGTCCTGTGTTCCATTAAAATTTAATTTAAAATGTTAAACAAAAGAGAGATTTTTTTTTAACAGGACAAATGCACCAAATAAAGTAATTAAAATTTTTATCATGAAAAGACTGAAGGCAAAAGGGCTTCTCAGCACACAAACCATTTGTTTTTGCTTATTTAGGCTAAAATATGAGGCTGCAAATGATAACAAGTAAAGAGCCGTCTGGGAGCCGAAAGAGCCAAACTTCCCATCATTAAACAACACAAAGAAAGAAATTCATCATCTTGTGACAATAAGGTTTGTTGTTAAAGATTCGATTAGGCCTTAGATGATGTTCAAATTTCAAGTACAATTTTGCTATCCAGTCCCTCAGAGTAACAAACTGGGGTACCCCGTAAACCCTTTTTTCATCTGTACACACGGCAGAAATTGGTTTATTGGCCTACCAATTTCACCAAATTAATTTTACGAATGAAAGGATTTTAATTTGTTTAAAGTGGCAGCATTAGCACATAGAAGACATGGATAACCTAAAAATTCAGAATCTTCATAACAGAAGGCTCATAACCTTGGAATATCTAACCACCTGATTAAAAGTCACATTAAGGGAAACTAATAAAGAATGTGCGCACTAAACCATTTCACAGATGTATTACCCTGTCAAATCTAAGGCTTACTAGTATCATATCAGTGAAATAAAAACAAATAATACTGCCATGTGCTGTATAATACAGACATGTATGCACACTTGATCTTAACTGCATTTATTCACATTCTGATGTACTTTGTTTGAAGATTTAAAAACAGAGGTAGGCACCGGTGCCACAAATTAGCTTCTCCTCAGCACCATATATAAGGTATATCTGGTTGCATGTACAGCAGTGCTTGTCTGAAAGAGCCTTGCTTCGTAATCAAATAAAACAGGTCATTAATGTAAACAGAAATATTCTAAGGAAGCTGAATAATTTTTTTTATAACAGCCGGCCTTATTAGTTTTGTTAGTTTTAACAAAAAACATTAGTGACTTTCAGGAATACAAAAATACACATTTGGTGTGTTGCTCTGGTGTTTATTCAGGCATGGCATTGTACAGCGGGGAAAATAATTATTTGATCCCCTGCTGAATTTGTAATTGCTCACTTCCAAAGAAATGAACAGTCTCTAATTTTTATAGTAGTTTAATTTTAATGGGAGACAGAATATCAACCAAAAATCCAGAAAAACACATAAAAGGTATAAATTGATTTTTATGTGGAGTATTTGAACCCCAACAACCCAGCCAGAATTCTGGCTCCTACAGATTGACTTTGTGTCCATGTGGCATACAGATTACAGTCAATCAATCAATCAGTTACAGATACTCCTGATCTCAACTCATTGTGTGTATAAAGCACACCTGTCCACAGAATCATTTTCTTTCATTCCAACCTCTCTACCATCATGGGCAAGACCACAGAACACCATTGGTAACACACTACTCCATAATGGATTGAAATCTTGCAGCAAGGTCCCACAGCTCAAGAAAGCACATGTGTAGGCCAGTCTTAAGTTTACCAGTGAACATCTAATTGATTCAGAAAAGGCATCAGAGGAAGTCCTGCGGTCAAATGAACCCATAATTGAGCTTGGGCATCAACTTGACCCACCATGTTTGGAAGAAGAGAAATGCTGAATGTGGCCCAAAGAACAGTGTGGAAACACAACATCTTCACTGCATTGAAGGGCCAATGGGTAGGACCATGTAGTGTAAAATTTTGGATGAGAACCTCCATCTCTCAGCCAGACAACTGACGATGGGTCTTTCAGCAAAACAATGACCCAAAACATACTGTCATGGTAACAATGGAGTAGATAAAGAGGAAGCACGTTAAGGTCATGGAGTGGCCTAGCCAGTCTCCTGGTTACTGTCAGACCTATTGAATCAAGAAATCATTAGATCCTGTCTGACAAAATGAAGTAGGCTAAAAGAGCTCAAAAAGCTTGACTGTGGGGCTGGTGTTCTTTGGGCCACATTCGTCGTGCCATGATCTAAAGAAACTCAGGAACACGTGAGAAACAAAACCACTGACATCTATCAGTCTGCAAAGGGTTACAAACCAATTTCTAAAGTTTTGGGACTCCAATGAACCATTATGAGAGCCATTGTACACAAATGGAAAAAACTTGGAACAGCAGAGAAACCTCCCCAGGCATGGCTGGCCTAGCAAAATTACTCCAAGAGCACATGAACGATTTATGCACAAAAGAACCTCTGAATAACATCCAAAGAACTCCAGGCCTCACTTGCTTCCAATAAATTCAGACTCATGATTCAAAATTGCATCCAATGGACCGAGGGACACTTCTGAGGTGAAATCCACTGACCTAAAGAATACAAAGGCTCAGTCATCTTACTTTTTCATAGCACTGTGTGTGTGTGTGTGTGTGTGTGTGTGTGTACACAGACAGACATAGATAGAGATAAAGATAGAATGAGGATACAGCACGTTTCCTCATGTTGTTTGGAAGCAATTAGCATAAAAGCAAAGACAGTATAATCAGTACAATACACTGCTCAAAAAAATTTAAAGAACACTTTGAAAACACATCAGATCTCAATGGGGAAAAACACGCTGCATATTTACAGTATACTGTATACTGATATTGCACACGGCTAGTCCATTTTTACCAAAAATTCATTGCAGCAACTCAAAATGGTACTCAGTAGGTTCTGTGTCCCCACATGCTTGTATAAATAATATTGGTTTATCTGTGAATGCTGTAAGTTGCTTTTCCAATTAAGCAAGAATACAGTGTATCCACTTTGCTAGCTCTATTTCCTCTGTCTTACCAGCCTTACCAGTGTCCAAGGGAGCTCCCCAGGGCTCCATTCTAGGACCACTGCGCTCTCTCTCTCTCTCTCTCTCTCTCTCTGTCAACAACTATATATTTAATATATATAACTTATGTGTAATATAGGTATATATACATATATATATATATATACTTATATATATGTTATATATAATATATATAACTTGTGTAACTTATATATATGTAACTTATGTGATAATTTATCAAATGCTGCATTTCATTTTTATGCAGATGATATAATTATTTATTGTTCATCTCCTTCATTAGTGCAAACCCTTGTATTCTTGCAGTCTGCCTTTGATGTTGTCCAGTCCCATTCAACACAACTTAAATTGGTGTTAAATTCAGACAAGTCAAAGTTCATGTTGTTCTCAAATGGCAAAGAGTTGATGTCTAAGCTTCCCAAGATGAAAACAATTCAAGGGGCTGAAATTGAATTGGTCACACCTTATAAGTATCTAGGTATTATTATAGATAAGAATTTATCATTTAAACCTCACATCAGAAAGCTAGTGTCCAAACTGAAACTTAAACTAAGCTTCTTTTGTAGGACTAGATCTTGTTTCTCTCTTAAACTGATGAAGTACTTGATTTTCACAATTTGTTTTTACCTTTATCGGATAATGGTGATTTCCTTTTTATGAATGCTCCTGGTCAGTACCTAAAGAAATTGGATACTGTTTATCAGTGTGCTTTAGGTTTTGTTAGTGGCTATGGAAATTGCGTTTATCAATAGTCTCTGTATGCTGCTGCTTAATGGCCATTTATGTATATCTGCAGACTTTCCCATTGGTTAGTTTTAGTCTATAATTGTCTACTCGGGCTGGTTCCTTCGTGTCTGTGTGTCTATATGTGTCTTAACCAGCATAGACTTTGCTCTCAAAATGTTACACAAATGCGTGTCCCCAGAGTCAGAATGGAATTAGGGACAAAGTCTTTTAAATATGCTGCTCCTGTTTCCTGGAATAATCTACAAAAGGAGCTGAAATTGTCAGAACTGGTTACGATGGGGAGTTTAGTCTATTTTGAGGGAACGTGAAAATAGGTCTTGTGGTCAATGTGACTGTTTTCGCCCTTGAAATGATTTGTTATTGCATTTAATTTGCATATATGTTTTAGATTGTTGATTGATAGTCACTTGTTAGATTGTTGTGTGTTTTATTTGTTGTAACTTTTTCTGCCCTCTTGGCCAGGTCCCTGATTAAATAATCGATAAATAAATAAAAGTATGCATGCCTGACAATGTTGAGGCATGCTCCTAATGAGACAATGGATGGTGTCCTGGGGGATCTGAATCTCAGATCCTGTACCAGGCTATCACTGAGATCCTGGACAGTCTGAGGTGCAACCTGGTGGTGTCGGATGGACCAAAACACAATGTCCCATAGGTGTTCTATTGGATTTAGGTCATGTATTGATGTGATATCCTGGAGGAGTTGGACTACCTGTGCACCTGTTGTTAATTTAATTAACACCAAAGCAGCTGAAACAACTCCTTCTGCTACTTAACTGACCAGATCAATATCCCAAAAGTTTAATTGACTTGATGCTGAACTCTGATTAAAAAAATGTTCCTTTCATTTGCTGAGCAATATAGTATAATGCTGGAACATGTGATGAGTTGGAAAGTTCATCATGTTTTTCTTGACTTTATATATTTGTGTTCATCTGGATTCAGTGCACAAGTAATACACAGTTTTCTATTTCTGTGGCTGGGTTTGTATTTTTATGAATGCAGTACAAAAATCAATAATTTTCACAAATACATTCAGGGCACAGAACATATGAACTCCACAGGCCATATGTAATAATTACTTTGCCACTTGCAGACTTGTTGAGACTAGAAAGAATAATGAGAAAGCAGATTGGAATATAGTGCCTTTGTTTTGTTTGCAAACTTTCCACCACATTGACTTTGTCTAGTAATTGTTGCAGCAGAAACAAAATGAACTGAGCAAGTTTTACTCGAGTGTATGTTCATTTATTCACCAAGTGTGGTTCCCACCAGCTGGCTAAATGTAGCTAAACATGATCTCTGTCTACTCTGTCTCATAAGACTTCCAGTTTCCCTTAATTTATATATGATTTTTTTTAATATCTGTATGCTATTTCCAGAATTTGTTTTGGTGCTTCAGTACAGTTTCATTTTTCTTTCTAATCACCACTTGTAAAGTTGATCCTTAGTATATCTAAGACTGAGCCATGTACAGTGTACTGTCCCCTGCGGCACAGTTTCAACCTCAATATTCTGTTGTCAGTACTCTCACAGTGGGAATAGCAGTCCCAGGAGATGAAAGAATGACCAATTAGAGAACTGTGCCTCTTTGCACCATATAGGCAGACAGAATGAAACACAGCAATGTTTTTCATATTCTCTAATTTACAAAATGGATTCTTGGATAAAAATATTTCACTGTAAAAGAGGTTAAACTCACAGAAATTTCAAATATATGATGAGTAGATTCATATACTTTTTGACTCCCAGAAACACCAAATATGGTTTGTTGCAAAGGTCTGCCTGTGTTGAATCCGACAACATATGATATGTAACTCATTAGGCATAGTCACTGTTTTACATGACAAAGTGTGTGACATGGGCCAAGTACACAGGTATAAATGGGGTGCATTCAATTCAATTCAATTCAATTCAATTGAGTTTTATTTATATAGCGCCAAATCACAACAGTCGCCTCAAGGCTCTTTGTATTGTGGGTAAAGACCCTACAATAACACAGAGAAAACCCAACAGTCAGAACGACCCTGTATGAGCAAGCACTTGGCGACGGTGGGAAGGAAAAACTCCCTTTTAACAGGAAGAAACTTCCAGCAGAACCAGGCTCAGGGAGGGGCAGTCATCTGCCGCGACCGGTTGGGGCTGAGGGGAGAGAGACAGGAGATTAATAATAATGATTAAATACAGAGTGAAGTATAAACAAGTACATAAGGTGAATGAAAAGAAACATTGCACCATGGGAACCTCCCCAGCAGCCTAGGCCTGTAGCAACATAACTAAGGTGTGGTTCAGGGTCATCTGATCCAGCCCTAACTATAAGCTTGATCATAAAGGAAAGTTTTAAGCCTAATCTTAAAAATAGAGAGGGTGTCTGTCTCCTGAATCCAAGCTGGGAGCTGGTTCCACAGATGAGGGGCCTGAAAGCTGAAGGCTCTGCCTCCCATTCTACTCTGAAGTATCCTAGGAACCACAAGTAAGCCAGCAGTCTGAATCTATCAAAAGAGCCACTCTAGTATTTATCTTATACAGTAGCTGAAGAAGAGATCTTTTACTGTACTA
The DNA here is from genome assembly GCA_024447675.2 of Pterophyllum scalare. Lineage (NCBI taxonomy): Eukaryota > Metazoa > Chordata > Actinopteri > Cichliformes > Cichlidae > Pterophyllum > Pterophyllum scalare. Next base: position 59,426 of record JAMQGT020013392.1, read on the forward strand.
ATATATATGTTGCCAGTACCCTTGAAATAAATATCGACAAAATATCTACAAAGCTAGATATAATCACTATATAGGCTAAAATAGATAGAAGCAGAGCCTGGTTGGCTTATAGTAATTTGATAATTTTGAGGAATTACAACACAGTCAATATGTGTTATTCAAGATCAATAAAATTAGATTATGCAGTTTTTATAAACTGAATGATTTATTAACCTAAAGTTTGCAATGTGTCCTAAATGTAAGTGTCACAAGCGGGTTGAATGCATATTTTAAAGAGGACACACTCAAATGCTTTTGTTGCCTTGATCATCTTGATGAGAACTTGATTGGATCCAGAAGTTATCAGAACATTGGAGACGTCGCCATAATTACCTATGACAGCTGGCTCATGTTCTGGTCATGCCACTGATGGATAGGAGAGATGCTACTGTCACATTATAAGCCCCAGTCTGAGCAGCAATGAACCTTCTGGGAGTCAAAAAGCACTCCACCTGCTGATGTGACTGTCCAGCACTTGGTCGGAAAATCTACTTGAAAAGGTGTTACCTTTGGTCCTCAATCACAGACAGGAATGTGGCAACTGTTTGCTCCTCCTGTCACAGCCAGCATCACCTGAGCATGAGGTAAACTCTGTGCTGCAACCGCCTGTAATGTGTGTTTGCCTTTAGCTGTCTGCATTGGCAGGCTTGTTCTCGGTGGGTGATGCCCTCTGCCATGGCTGACTTTTGCCAAAAATTATATTCATAAATTTTTAGGACAGAACTTCTAGTCACAAACAAGGGTCAGAGGTTGGAGAGTGTGGTGGACTCAGGATCTCCTCACTGCTCTTTGCAGATCATGTGGTTCTCTTGGCTTCATTAGGTGGTGACCTCCAGCTTGCACTTTGGCGGTTTACAACTATGTATGCAGCTTGAAATTACTGAAAAATAAATGATACCAGAATCAAAGGATATTAAATAATAAGAGGTAAAAATAATAGTAATAAAAGTAATAATAGTAATAATAATAAGTAATAATGCAGATTTTACTTTGGATAAGAGCTGCAAGAACTGTTTTAAAAAGTAGATTTTCATATTACAAAATATCCAAATTAAATGTAAGTTAAGTAATACTAATCTATTTTTTTGTTTAGATGACAGTGATGATATCACTAATAATGTTTTGAGAATAAATAAGCTTTGATAGCTTCATTATTACTTTCATTTTGCCATGATGTTTGCTTCTTACTCTTCCCCAGGGACCTCATTGGGTTGATCATTAATGAATTATGTTGGTATGATGAGAGTTACAAGTTTCTAAAAAAGAGAAATCAAAAATGTGAGTCTGGACATCAGAAGTATTTTATCTGCACTCAGAGAGAAACTCTGAGTAAGGACCGGGTGGATGATTGATAATAACAAACAAAACAGGAGTTTTCACACCAAATGCATTGAGAAAAAAATATGAAATTCAGAATTTTTCACAAGCTAAGTCGTCATGTAACGTATGTAAGATTGAATAAATCAATATGTAGATCAAATATTAAATCATTTGCTAACAGACCTAATGTTTAGACCACTGCATTTTGTCCAGCTAGCATGAAAGACATGCTAGATATGCTTGTATGTCATATGGAGTGAACTCAGGTGATTTTGGACTTACTTACGTCCTGTCTAGGGCCCCGAGACACAACATGAAATGGCATCCATTTCCCCCAAGTCCGAAGTAGACACAAAAACAACTTGCGAATAAAAAATAAATGTCGTATTTATTATTCAACAGATTACAAACACAGGAGTGTAAATTAGCATCTGGATTTACCAAGGCCAAAATAAAAAATTAACAAAGTCGTCTACAGATACAAACTGAGATAACCTACCCAAAAAAAGCAGTTTGCCACCTTACACTGACAAAAACAAGCGAAAGCTGTTCCAAAATCAAACACACCTCACCTCTGCTTATTACACAGATCAGACTTTGGTGGTGACCATGTTGGCTTCTTCTCTGTTAGCTGCTGTTTGTTGAACAAGTCACAGTCACAGAGTCGTACGCAGTGAGGATGCAAAACTATTAAGATAAGTGACCTCTGCGGGAGCAGAGTTTAGGTGGCTGCTCTGCATTCTGTTGGCATTGAAACTAACAGTGGAGGAATTATATCCTCCACTGTATGATTATCCTATGTTACAGCCAGACATATGCACATTCCAATGAACGTGTTCAGGCTCTCGCAGTAGACAGCTTTTTTCACAAGAGGAAGGAACCACCAGTTACACAAAATGACACAAATATTACAACAGTCATAATACAGATTAATTTAAAAAATGTGTACAATTGTTCTTGAATTAAGCTCAATTTGAAATAATTACATCCATTTGAAAATTGACATGGATTTATTACATTAATAATAATTATATATAATAATTATAATTATCGAATAAAAATGTATGATAATTAGGCTTTTAGGGAATTAGCCAATTTTAATATCACCCTATTTGTAACCAACCTATGAATAAAGATAATTTACTAAATAAGAGCATGAACACATTTCATTAATATGAGGTTAAATATATACCTCCTTAAATACACTCTCTGCCAGCACAGCCCACATCATTTGGGATCCCACTGTCTACACTGCAGGTCTGGTGGTACCATGCCATACTTTCTGTGCTGGCACCAGTTATGTCTCCATAAGATATGTCTCAGGATCTAAGGGAATTGTCATTTATTTGGTTTCAATTTAACTTTTTTTCTAACTGTGTAAGTAATGTGCTTTTGGCTGCTGAGGTGATGGAGGGTGAAACCCACTTGCTGATCTCTCTCTTTGGTATTTAAATTAGATTTTTGAAAGACATAAGTGGCTTTGTAGAAAAGAGGATTGATTGGCTTTACAATTCACATAATGTTAATAGCAATTATTATTCATAATAAAAGACATTATGATGAGTATTGACTCACATGCCGTGTGTAAGTGTGATACTGATATGATGTATGTATGACGCATGCAGGTGGCAAAAATACAAAAATAAATACAACATACAGAAGAAAATCTCTGTAATATAACGTGGTGGCACATCATTGCATGATCTAATGGAATGCTGAGGTCACTCATTAATTTTAGCTTATTTAGCTTTAGTCTTTTATCATTATCAAACTAAATTTATCTAATGTTTGGGACAGCCCCCCCACACACACACACACACACACACTCACACACTAGCCTGTAGAGGTCTGTGTGCCCCTCCATGGATATGCCTCCCAGACCATCACTGTCCCACCACCAAACTGGTCATGATGAACGATGTTACAGGCAGCATCACGTTCTCCACGGCCTCTCCATCCCTTTCAGGTCTGTCACAAGTGCTCAGGGTGAACCTGCTCTCATCTGTGACAAGCACAGGAGGCCAGTGGTGGACCTGCCAGTTCTGGTATTCTATGGTAAATGCCAATCAGTCTCCATGGTGCCATTCAGTAAACACAGCGCCCACTAGAGGGTCCCTCAGGCCGCCCTCATGAAGTATGTTTCTGAATGTTTGGTGAGAGACATTCACACCAGTGGCTGCTGGAGGTCCTTCTGTAGCTCTGCAGTGCTCATCCTGTTCCTCCTGCACAAAGGAGCAGATCCCGGTCCTGCTGATGGGTTAAGGACCTTCTCCTGTCCAGCTCTCCTAGAGTAACTGCCTGTCTCCTGGAGTCTCCTCCATGCTCTGAGACTGTGCTGGGAGACACAGCAAAACTTCTGGCAATGGCACGTATTGATGTGCCATCCTGGAGGAGCTGGACAACCTCTGTAATTTATATATATATATATATATATATATATATATATATATATATATATATATAATATGTGTGTGTACAGTGGGTACAAAAAGTATTCAGACCCCTTTAAATTTTTCACTCTTTGTTTCATTGCAGCCATTTGCTAAAATCAAAAAAGTTCATTTTATTTCTCATTAATGTACACTCAGCACCCCATCTTGACAGAAAAAAAAATGTAGAAATTTTTGCAAATGTATTAAAAAGTGAAATATCACATGGTCATAAGTATTCAGACCCTTTGCTCAGTATTGAGTAGAAACACCTTTTGAGCTAGTACAGCCATGAGTCTTCTTGGGAATGATGCAACAAGTTTTCCACACCTGAATTTGGGGATCCTCTGCCATTCTTCCTGAGATCCCTCCAGTTCCTCAGGTTGGATGGTGAACATTGGTGGACAGCCATTTTCAGGTCTCTCCAGAGATGCTCAGTTGGGTTTAGGTCAGGGCTCTGGCTGGGCCAGTCAAGAACGGTCACAGAGTTGTTGTGAAGCCACTCCTTTGTTATTTTAGCTGTGTGCTGAGGGTCATTGTCTTGTTGGAAGGTGAACCTTTGGCCCAGTCTGAGGTCCTGAGCACTCTGGAAGAGGTTTTCTTCCAGGATATCTCTGTACTTGGTCACATTCATCTTTCCTTCAACCAGTCGTCCTGTCCCTGCAGCTGAAAAACACCCCCACAGCATGATGCTGCCCCCACCATGTTTCACTGCTGGGATTGTATTGGGCAGGTGATGAGCAGTGCCTGGTTTTCTCCACACATACCGCTTAGAATTAACACCAAAAAGTTCAATCTTGGTCTCATCAGACCAGAGAATCTTATTTCTCATAGTCTGGGAGTCCTTCATGTGTTTCTTTCATATGTCTTGCACTGAGGAGAGGCTTCCATCGGGCCGCTCTGCCATAAAGCCCTCGACTGGTGGAGGGCTGCAGTGATAGTTGACTTTGTGGAGCTTTCTCCCATCTCCCTACTGCATCTCTGGAGCTCAGCCACAGTGATCTTTGGGTTCTTCTTTACCTCTCTCACCAAGGCTCTTCTCCCACCATTGCTCAGTTTGGCTGGACGGCCAGGTCTAGGAAGAGTTCTGGTGGTCCCAAACTTCTTCCATTTAAGGATTATGGAGGCCACTGTGCTCTTAGGAACCTTGAATGCTGCAGAAAATCTTCTGGACTCTGGATTCAGCTGGACTCCAATGAAGGCGTAGAACCACCTCAAGGAGGATCAGAAGAAATGGACAGCATGGGAGTTAAATATGAGTGTCACAGCAAAGGGTCTGACCCACTATGTGTGTGTGTGTGTGTGTGTGTGTGTGTGTATATATATATATATATATATATATATGGAGATTGGCTGCAAATATATAAATTGATGCCATTATACTTTATGTTCCACCAAATTACTTCGCTTCAGTCTAGACCTTTTCCTTAGACAGCTGGCCACTGTAGTTTTTATCAACAGTGAGTCAAAGGGAAGACTTGGTTCATTTGATTTCAGACCTTGAGGGAGATGAGATTTTTCTGGCCTTTTCAAGGGTCTCACCTCACCTCCATCACCTTGCCAGGGAGCCTACAAAGACTCACTCTACCTCTTTATGCTTCCTCTTTTGGCATTAAATCCAGCACTCCTCTCTCCTCACAGTACTATATCTCCTCTTTGCATCACTCCCTCTTCCTCTCTCTTTCTTCTTTCAAATCATTGATTTTTCAGAGCATCTATAAAATATTTACAATGTGTGGGCAGACTTTTTTCTCAGGAATTTTATAGTAGTGGAGGGGGTGATCATTTTGGAAGCCAGCGGTAAAAGGAATGAAGGAGCAGAAGCGAAGATAAAGCAAAAGGAGAGGAAGAGAAGATAGCAGTCCATCCAGAGTCATGGCATGAATACCAATGCTTTACTTTGAAACACTGGTGATTGGGAATAAATAAACATGGCTACTAATACAAACCATGTTTCCCTTGTGATGTTATTAATTGTGATTCTACCCTGATCATTTCAACCTTTTTTCATCTCTACCTGTATTTTTTTTCTCCCACTGGCTGAGAGTTCTGCCCAATTAAAATAAAGCCCTCAGGACTGTTTCTGCTTAAGCTCTGTCGATGGTGTGTCATCAATAAAATACTTCAAGTTCAAAAATGCAAGAAACACACATCTCTCTACTGAAAGCAAAGCTCACACAGCTGAAAAATGAAAGCCATTAGCTTTCTCACTAAACAGATGATTCTGTGGAGGCTCAGATTAAGGCAGAATTTCTTCACAATGCACCAACAGTATTCAGTCATAATGTTTCAGAACTACAGTTAGAGAAAGACCGCAAAGGAAAATGATTTTTATTGTTTTTAAATGATCTGATTTGGGATTTGGTGATTAAACTTTCTTGCATTGCTTTTGCGCTTCCTGCCAGTTCCTGTCAATTTTCCCTTTGTAAGGGAATAAACCTGATGAAACTCTTTGGGCATCCAACCATATTGGATTAAACATTTTCCACTTAAACATTTTGAGTTATGTATCTGTACAACAAGCAAGAAGCACTTTCTGAAAGCAGAGAAAAATGGGTTTTAATATGAGATATGTTTTAGTTCTGGCACTGGGAGCTACAGGGTCACGTTTTTTCCACACACTGCATCCTGTTAATAGCTTGAAATCAAACACACTGGGTTTGCAGGGGCGGTGTTGTAGATAGGATCCGTTTTTTACAGGTAGCACTGATAACTAATTTTGCCATAACTTTTGTCCTGCACACAAACATTTCTTTCTGCAAAGGTGACAGCAGTTTCATTTGCTGCTCTCATGCCTGCTCACGTTCAAGTAGAAGTCCGAGCAGGAGCTGAGTAGTTCAGACTTCGCAACATTTCATTTTATTTCACCTCCAGCAAAGAGGAAATCTGAAGGTGGTCACATGACAGCCTTATTGGCATTTGTATGTGGGCCGTTCAATCGCCACAGCTGAGGTTTAAAAAGTTGTGGGTTAATCTTAGATATCATTCAGAAATAGGGATCACTTTGATTACTGCTAAATATACATTAATGTTACTAAAATTAGTCAGATTCCGTTCATGGTGAGAACAGAAAACGGGTCTGTAAGGGGCTCGTATGTTGACAGGTAACTGGATGTTAACAGTGTCTGAATAAAATTATAACTTTAAATGCTAAATATGAAACGGCAGCATTATGGATTCTTGGTTTGACATGCTCTTCAATAAAAACGTGGTTCCTAAATTATTTTTAAAAATCTGTATTTTTTTAAGAGTTAAAAAGTAAATTAAAAATAAGACAAAAATTAAAACATGCTGTTATAAATGAGCCAAAATGCTACTTGAGTATTGAGCTATTGGACATTATATCTAAACACTGAAAATAAATACATGTGTGTGAAAGGAACAGCCTCAGTGATCAAATAAACTACAACAATTTACAACAAAAAAAAATTAATTATGTCACCTGCAAGATTAATACAGCAGTTTTCTGGGAAATGGAAAACATTAACTTTAATTCCAGACTTTTTAAGACTCCTACATAGCCGAAGGGACCTAACCAGCCCAAGGTGCTTCTTGATTTGATTGGGTTCATCTTTGTCACGTTTGTGAGGCTCATGCAGCGTTTTGTAAAAGATGTCAGACTATGATGAAGTTTCTATCTGCTTGCAGTTGGTGTGGTTCATTTACATATTAAAGCACATCAATCACATGATAACAAGATCCAAAAACTCTGATCTGTATAAACAATCTAAAAACACATGAACGAATGCAGAATTTGTTTCCTAGAACATCAGGAGGTGAGAAAAGCGTTAAACAGTTAAACAGTAAACTGTTCATGGCCGCGCTGCATACTGAGGAAATTCATCATTTTAAAGAAAGTGAGTGAAATGTAGTGACTCCACTTTGTATCACAGCACCCACCAGAAAACGTGACTTCCACTGTGTACCTGTTCCCTTCTGTGGATCATGTGAACTGTACCGTGATGACGCTGCATCACTTCCAGTTTTATCACATGTTTGAAGTCTTCATAGGAAATATTAGTATGTAAATAGCTGCGCTACATCTGTTTTTTCCAGGTGGGAGGGACAATGTACAACACGGGCCGTCACGTCTCTCTCCGACTGGACAAGGAGCATCTGGTTAACATCTCTGGAGGGCCAATCACATACAGCCACCGTCTGGAGGAGATCCGGCTACACTTCGGCAGTGAGGACGGCCAGGGCTCTCAACACCTACTCAACGGACAGGCCTTCTCTGGAGAGGTGAGCAATACTGAACAACAGAAATGTTTTTGTAATGCAAACTGTAACCCAATTCTCAGAAAATGCAAAGTTATTTCATTGACTAGCATTATATGAGAAGTAGATGTCAGTTCCCTTATATAAACAGCTGGTCTTGCAAATTCTCTGGTCAGTGCAGTCAAACTAGTGTCGAAGAGGACAATGATAACGATAACGCTGGAAAGCATTTTCATATTGCACGTTTCTCCACAGCCAGTCAATACGAGTCGAGCTGAGTTTGTACAGGTTTGTAGTACTGAACTGACTCATATAGCTACAGTAAGCAGAAAGTGATGATTCAGATTCTCACCAGCACTAATGCGTATCAGTCATTAGAGAAAGACATGCTGCACTCTTTCAGCAGCAGGCATAGCCGTGACACACACCGAGGTGAAAATGGAAGTGTTTGTACTGTTGGTTGGAAATAGACACACATCTCTATGCTTAGAGACAAATCATGAAGTTTTTGATCACTGTGCTGTGAGGTGACAGTAATTAAAGTTGCATCATAGCTGACTGAGTTATGGTAAATTAGAAACATCATAATAAAGCCCAGTGATAGCTAGGCTTTATTGTGAAGGGGGGCAAGTTGTTAAATTAAACCAAGATCATGAAATGCAAGGAAATTACATGTGTGAGTTTAAAATGCAAAGATATTCTAAAAGTACAACAACCAACTCCATCAGTGCTTCCAACAAAATACAATTCAATTCAGTTTTATTTATATGGTACCAAATCACAACAGTTGCCTCAAGGCACTTTGTATTGTGGGTAAAAAGCCTACAATAACACAGGGAAAACCCAACAGTCAAAACAACCCCCAATGAGCAAGCATTTGGTGACAGTGGGAAGGAAAAACTCCCTTTTAACAGGCAGAAACCTCCAGCAGAACCAGGCTCAGGGAGGGGCAGTCATCTGCTGCGACCGGTTGGGGCTGAGTGGAGAGAGACAGGACAAAAGACATGCTGTGGAAGAGAGACAGAGATTAATAATAATGATTAAATACAGAGTGAAGTATAAACAAGTAAATAAGGTGAATGAGAAGAAATTATGGGGAACCCCCCCCCCCCCCCCAGCAGCCTAGGCCTATAGCAGCATAACTAAGGGAGGGTTCAGGGTCACCTGATCCAGCCCTAACTATAAGCTTGATCAAAAAGGAAAGTTTTAAGCCTAATCTTAAAAATAGAGAGGGTGTCTGTCTCCCGAATCCAAGCTGGGAGCTGGTTCCACAGAAGAGGGGCCTGAAAGCTGAAGGCTCTGCCTCCCATTCTACTTTTAAGTATCCTAGGAACCACAAGTAAGCCAGCAGTCTGAGAGCAAAGTGCTCTATTGGGGTGATACGGTACTATGAGGTCTTTGAGATAAGATGGGGCCTGATTATTCAAGACCTTGTATGTGAGGAGAAGGATTTTAAATTCTACTCTAGATTTAACAGGGAGCCAATGAAGAGAAGCCAATATGGGAGAAATCTGCTCTCTCTTTCTAGTCCCTGTCAGTACTCTAGCTGCAGCATTTTGGATCAGCTGAAGGCTTTTCAGGGAGCTTTTAGGACAGCCTGATAATAATGAATTACAGTAGTCCAGCCTAGAAGTAATAAATGCATGGATTAACTTTTCATTATTTTTTTTCATATTTGTCAGACTCACGTTTCAGATCATCAAACAAATTTTAATACTGTACAAAGAGGAGTAAACACAAAATGCAGTTTTTAAATGATGATAAATGATGATCATTAATTGAAAAAAAAGCCATCCAAACCCACCTGATCCCATGTGAAAAAGTAATACTCACCCTTGTTAACCCTCTAACAGCAGGTGATCACCGCTGACACACCTGTGACCTGCCCTTTCCTGCCATGAACAGCTGGTTAACGCCGAGCGTATCACCACTGAGATGTCTGATCAAACACATTTTGAGTTATCATTATTACACGACCGTTTCTCCTATCGGGAAAAATTCAGTTTCTGAAAGCTGAGAAATTGTGCTTCATAACCAACATAGGGTTATTATGGTAATTTTTAAATAAAGAGTTGAGTGCAATTACCTTTTTTTTTTTATAAAGCTGAGTTCAGTTTCACAGCCACAGCCAGGCCAGATTACAGCCAGTGTCACATAACTGCTGTGGCCGGAGGGCAGAGGACCCCCAAAGCTGGAGCTAAACTTAGATTTCAGCTTTATTAGCTGGAGCACAAAACATCAGCAGAGCTGGCAGAAGCCAACAGCACAAAGCACTAAACTCACTGCAACTAAAACTGGAACATGAACATAAGGGCGCACAGCAGAGGAGAGGCCAACCACAAGGATGTGACAGAGAACAAATACAAATGCAGACAATACACACGAGATAATCAGGGGGATGGGACACACCAGGGAAAACAGCTGAACACAATCACATTAACAAGACAAAGGAAGTAAAACTGAACACAAAGCACAAGATACAGACTGTCAAAGTAAAACAGGAAATGACTAACTGCAGAGACCAGGACTAAGAACTAAGACACTTGACCAGACAGACACATCAGGAAGTCGGGCAAACAGAGGAAACACGGGGACAGCATAATCACAGAAGCAAGGAATTTGATCCAACTGAACAACAACCCCAAACAGAATGCAGATATCCAGCTATGAGCCAAACGAACAGAAACGCAGCAGTGCAGATGTTGGACTGGAGGCAACGTACATGTGCAAATAGCTGCTGAGTGGGAACGAATGCTGATGGTTCGACTCAATTAGATTTCAGTGTTAGTGCTTCGGCTGAGTCAGTTTGACTTTTTTATTTAAGAGAACATGTTTTTGCATTTATTTTCACGCTGTGATTCACTTTGACTGCACTTTCACGTAACACAACTGGGTTGTCTCAACCCGACATAATTAGCATTTTGAAGCAAAGTATGTCGGGTTGTAAATACTTTAATTTCCTCATTTTTGATGAATACTGAGTATTTGAAATGCTAAAGGTCACCACTGCTGAGTCCTCCCATGGATTTCCAGCTACTTTTCTTTTTTGAAATCATCAGTGAGAGAATAACCATCAGGAATAATAATCAAAGCATCAACATAAGGACTCACAAATTCCTGGAGGGAGAAAATTAATGGAGGGAAATTGCTGAAACTATCAGAATGGATGTGAAGGAATGAACAAAGTGGAAAAACAAACAAACAAAAAACTAAGAGGGACAATTATGTTTGCAGCCGAAAAAACTAACTAACCACAAAGAGGGAGGAGCCAGGAGGGAAAAAAGGCCCAGGATTCTTTGTTTCTGTCGGCACTGCAGATAAAACACTGGGACACGACCGCAAGTAATTAACACACACAACAGACACAGCCCTGCAAAGACCCAGCGCAGACTAATTCAGGCCTAACAGTGAGTATCTAACCAAGCTCGCATCTCTGAGCAGCTCCAACAGAGAGCCAGCATCGCAGCCGTGCAGCAAAGTGACAACCATAATGGACCGTTTTCAGCCAAAAAACACCATGAGCGGGAGGACGCACTGATGAATGTGTTATTGAGACTGGGATGTCCACACCACTGCGTGACACACACAAACTTAAAAAGCTGTTTTGGAACTTTGATTCCTTCAAATGCTCAGAGTTCAGTTTGTTCTTGTTTCTAATGTTTCGCTGAGTTCTGATGTCATAAACCACATGGTGCTAATGCTAATCTACTACACTGAAGCTGGACCTGCGTCTGCTGCTGGGCACTCCAATTTATTTCCCATTTATTCTTGAGTTAAATATTTTTATTCATATTTTTCAATTTTTAAGATAAATATTTTTGAGATAAGAGTTTATTTGGAGTTTACATTTATTGAATTTTTCTTTATGTTGCTCCCCATTGATGTCTCATGACGTTCATGCGTGTCCTTAATATTACACACATGTAGCACATAATGCTACTATCTTGTGAGCAGTTGGTTGTTGAATATAATTGTTTTTTAATGGTATCATTTCAAACAAATCAATGTTCCCCTCACTCCAAGTGTGGTTAGCACTGTTACCATCTGGCCAGGGACCTGTGTGGAGTTTGCATGTTCTCTCCAGGCACTCCGGCTTCCTCCCACAGTGATTCCCACCTGATTCCACTTCCTGCCATTAGTGGAATCAGGTTAACTGGTGATTCTAAATTGACTGTAGGTGTGAATGTGAGTGTGAATGGTTGTCTGTCTCTCTGTGTTAGCCCTGTGACTGACTGGTGACCTGTCCAGTGACTACCACACCTCTCACCCCATGGCATCTGGGATAGGCTCCAATCTGTGATGAAATTATCTAAATAATTTATAAAAATTAATAGAAACCCTAAAAATTTATCTTAAATATGTATTTTGTCAAATATTACTTAAAAACAAAAAAAGAAAATTAACTGAAGCTTCATAAGAAATGATGTCTTTGCCAGTACTGCTGATGTTGCAGGACGGGGTTCAGCCTCTTTTATTCAGTGGGTTTAGAAAAACTTCCAAATCTGCTAATGAGAAATGACCTTTTGCATGACTGCAGTGATTTGCATCAGTGCTTCCAACAGGCACAACCGTGTCTTAGCGTGGAAGTTAAGCATTTAACTTTGCTTGTTCCATGCATGCACTTGAAAGTGTGCTTTTGCATTCTGGCATTTAATTTTTTTTTTTATGAGTGAAACAATTAGCTTTCCCAGCTTTGATTGTTCAACAAAATCATGAGTCACTCACGTCACTGCATTCCGTCACTGCCGTTACACAAATAACCAATTTGTGAGGCAGCAAAATAATTGCAGTCTTGACAGGCAGATTTATTATAATTAATGATAATCATTTATCCTCCTTCAGAGTCTGCAAGCTGATATTCAAATTTTGTCTGTTTATATCTCCTCACAGGCTGACAAATCAGCTCTGGACAAACTGTACGTCATTAGTGGAACTCTAACCAAGATGCAGTATTTATTATACTGGGTGACTTTAACAGTCAGAATGAAGTTCTCCCAAAATACTATCAACACTTTTCTTTTCCTACAAGAGGTGATCAGATACTGGATCACTGTTACACCCCATTTAAGGATTGTTACAACCCAGCCAGGTGGGAGGTGGGAGGGGTCCACAAGCCAGTGTACTCCAATGCCGCATTTCCATTAGTACCTATGCAGCGCAGCTCACCTCGACTCGGCACAGTTTGTAAGCATTTCCATTAGTACCTGGTACCAGGTACTAACCCACTCACCCGGTTTTCAAACGAGTTGAGGCGATCTGAAAATGTGACGTCGAAGAACAGCATGCCACTGATTGGCCAGAATCAACCATGCCATTTTAAAAACCCAACAGCAAGAAAATGGAGGCACACAAACCACGGGGAAGTCGGTTGAATGCATTAGCTACCGTTAGCTTGCATTTATCTCATCCATTGTTGTGTTGTGTTTTGAGTCGCATACAAATTATGTCAAGAGGCTGCTGCCTACGTTGCTAAATCGACTCCACCCACATTAATGTGGTACTCAATTGTAATGGAAACAAAACAAGACCTTGCCAAGTTGTGCCGAGTCAAGCCGAGTCGAGCCGAGTCGCACTGGGCAGGTAGGAGTGGAAAAGAGGCACTAATGCCTGTCCCAAGCCCAGCTAAATGGGGAGGGTAGAGTCAGGAAGAGCATTCTGCGTAGAATCTTGGCCAAATTAAATGTGGATGATGACGAATGATCCACATTTGATTCCATACCAGATGGGTCAGATCGGTTAACAATGACCTAGTCCGGTGTTATTGGCCAATAAGCTGCCGGTGGAAACTGTGCTACCCTTGGCCAAAGACAATGGAAGAAGAAGGGAGAGAAGTATGCTGGGAGGCAGTGAGAGAGAAGCAAAGGGAGGAGTGTGGTGGTGAGAGTAGGGATTATGCACTGTGACTGCTAAAGTGAGAGAGCTGGCTGACATGAAGCAGAGAAGGAAGGCAGATATGTGATGTATGGGCAGGAGACCAGGTGGAAGGGAAACAGCAGTGAATAGTGTTGTGGAGGTGAAGAGAGTGTCAGACAGGATCATGAGTTTGAAGCTGGGAATCAAAAAGTGATGTTGAATGTTGTCAGTGCATGTCCTACAGGTCGGATGTCTGATGAGAAAGGAGGTCCCCAAGGTGGAGAGAGGGGTGATAGGAGCAGACCTCAATGGACATCTAAGTGAAGGGAACAAAGGTGATGAGGAGGTGTTGGGCAGGTATTGTGTTAAGGAAAGAAATGCAAAAGGACAGATGATTGTGAATTTTGCTAAAAGGATGGCTGTGGTGAACACATACTTCGAGAAGATGGAGGAACATAGGGTGACGTATAGGAGTTGAGGAAGGTGCACACAGGTGGAGTACATCTCATTCAGAAGGTACAATCTGAAAGACACAGGAGACAGCAAGGTGGTGGCAGGGGAGGATTTAGATATACAACACTGGATGGTAGTTGGTAGGATGTCTTTGGATGTCAAGAAGAGGAAGCAAGTGAAGGCAGAGCCAAGGATTAAACGGTGGAAGATCCTCCAGGACACCATCTGTCACCTCATTAGCCTCGACGTTTACAGCCATAATCTGGTTACATTTTCTGATACTCAGTGATTTGATTTTCTCTCGTAAAACTGAATTATCAATTTCACACAAATATTTTTTGGTTTGTGTGAACACTGTTTTGGAGGACTTGTGCAGAACCAGAGCGGAGAACCTCTGGAGACATTTGCAATATCTCAAATGTGATGTCACACCGTTCCTCTGCCGATAGCTGGGCAACAAAGAAAGGGGGGTGGTTACATTGGCAGCAGGATGAGGTACCTTCACAATGCACAATCCTGGATTTTTTTTATAGTTGTTAGTGTTTTAAATTCTCAGAAAAAAAAATCAGAAAATGAGCCTGTGAACTCTTTGCCCTTTGGTTTTTGCCTCTGTTAGCTATTTCACAAGTATTTGAATACATTGAATTATCGTGGCTGTTGTGTAGACTGTACTAACTCTAATGTAGACAAAAAATTGGTCGATGCCAGGTGATCGCATTAAATTTTTTTTTGGTTTTGTTTTGTTTGGCAACTGATTGCAAATAGTTTCAGTGACCTTTTTTGAGCACTCTCAGACAGATTGGCAAACGTTTCCAGTTAATTGGTACCTAATTTAAAAACAAGGTTGCCGAGCACTTTTGTCATTTTTGTGCTTAGATTGCTGTCCTGCAGCAACTAGAGTACTGTGCAAAAGTCTTAAGCCACCCCTCTTTTCTTTGTTTTGTTAGGAAAGTGGAAAACACATGCAGCCATTTACTGAAACATGTGGTAATATTGGATATAAGGCAAACAAAAGAGTTTGTACAATTCTAACAAGCCTGACAGTCAATATTTGGTACGACCACCTTCATACTTCAGCATACCCTGTTCTTCAGATGTTGGCTGCCTTCAGCACTGTGGGTTCATCTTTAGGGAGAACAGAGCAGCACATTCCCTGTCAGGATAATCCCACAGTGCTTCAATAATGTTGAGGCTGAGGCTCAGAGGAGGCCAGTTCCATAGTGTGTTTTTCTATCCAGGTACACTTTTACTGCACTGCTTATATGCTTATTATTGTCATGCTGAAAAATGATGCTGTTGCCAATGGGATTACATGGTGGATCAAAGTCTGCACTCATAATTCAATATTGACAAGATTGCAAATACCTATGTCTGAAATGTAGCCTCAAAAGGGGACCGGGCCTCCACCGTGTTGTAAGATGACTGTAGGCACTTAGTGTTGTATCTCTATCCTGACTCCCTCCATACTCATTGCTTCATAAAGCCTGTTGCCACTGATTTTCTGCCAGTTTTTGTCACGTGGCCTTTTCTTTCTGTTTCCCAAATCATTTCCCAACAGCCATCTTTTCATTGAGAGCGTTAAAATTTTTTAAAAGGTTCACTGCTAAATTGTTTATGTGTAGATACAACACTGATTCCTGCCTTGAGTTAGCTGATTTTTTTGTGTTTCAGTGGTCAGTGCAAGAAGTATATTTTTCTTAACATGGTCGGGTACGAGGACTGGACTGAAAATGAGTGAAAAAGCAGCAAATGTTCAGGAACAATTGGGAACCCTGGAGAACCATTGCTCAAGACCACTTTAAAAAATTACAAGAATGTCTGACAAAATATGGAGGAATGGGGGGGGGGTGTCTGAAGACTTTCCTACAGTGTTGTTTATGTCTCCATTGATGCATGAATGACCACCCAACCTTTAGCGCACTCTACTGAGTATTAAACAGTTTTCCTGGAGTGAACGACCAACAATAAAAAGAAATAATAAAATTAAAATTAAACTTTCATTTTATACATTTAACAGTTTTTTCTTCCCACTGTTGCCAAGTGCTTGCTCATAGGAGGTTATTTTGACTGTTGGGTTATTGTAGGGTTGAACATGTTTCCACACTGTGTTGAGATTCTGTGAAATCTGTGAAGGTCTACTACTACAAATAAAAAAAATAACTTTTTATTTTTATTTTATTTTACAGCTGAAACAGTCATAACTCAGATTTCAGTGGTGACGTCTCGTTTTTTTAAATTTACAATTTTCACTGCACTTCTTAAATAAATAATAATTTTACATAAATTTTACATCATTATGGAAGGGTTATATAGTTTGTTTTGTTTTCCTTAATTCACAGCTGACGGTGTATAAATAGACCGAGTGTGGAGTGTGTGGTAACAGAAATGTTGGTGGGCCACACCTCGACTCCTCATTTTCTTTACAATGTCTTTGTGGCTTAAGAAAAATCAGAATTTGCATTGATGCAGTCACATAAAACAAATGTTTTGAGTTTAATACAGTCTTAAAAAAATGTTACTCAGAGATCTCCATAACTCTGGAATAGAGTTTTGCTGACCAATGCCATGTGAAGATAGAGAGCAATGCAATCTTTCAGTGTCTGCATGAATACAAGTTAACTTTATTTTATTTTAACTTTCTTAAAAAAAATTTCAGCTTAATACCTGGCAGCACTTCTCAGATAGACTCAGAACTGTACTGTATGCAAGCTGAAAATAAGAGAGAAACAAGGCCAGGAGATGTTTCTGTTTTTCATCTCATTCCCTTTTGTCATGTTCTCACTTAAATAACTATTTCTGAGTAAAATGGCAACTAGAAAGCATCATCCTCATTCTTCACCACCCCCACCACAGCCTTCCTCAGAGCTAGAGTTGTGATTTCAAGGTCCGATAAGATGTTTCATAATCGAAAATGCAGAAAGATTGCGCGCTCGCCGGCTCCCTCGCCTGATCTGCAGATTGAGCAGTGGCTGTGCACATCCTTGAAATGTGAACAAAGAGGAATATTCAAACTTTTTAAAGCAGAACCTTCCTCTGAAATTGTTTCCTGACAGTTTCATGTGTCTGTGTCTCTTTGCTGTAGTTCAGGTTAACATTACTGCATCCCACGAGCCACAGCAGAAAAATTCAGTTAATAACAAATAAATATAAAAACATGACAGAGCACAATGAGCTTAAAGAACAGGGAGGAGGAACTGATAACATAAAAATCTGAATCAAGGAAAAATTTATTGTACAGAAAAAAGGAAGTGATGAAAAAACAGGAAAGAAAGAACCGGAAGAACAAAGATCGTCCTTATTGTTACATACGTGCTTTGGCACAGATAAGAAAACACTATTTAAATGTGTGTGAGACTGCTTCGAATAATCAAACTGAATAGAAAGGCGCGACTTAAGTACCAGTCCACCAACAGTGCACCGACAAAG
The DNA here is from genome assembly GCA_024447675.2 of Pterophyllum scalare. Lineage (NCBI taxonomy): Eukaryota > Metazoa > Chordata > Actinopteri > Cichliformes > Cichlidae > Pterophyllum > Pterophyllum scalare. Next base: position 77,164 of record JAMQGT020013392.1, read on the forward strand.
ACAGAGCGCAAGCTGAAGCTGTGGGGATGCACAAAACGAGAATGGGGAAAGTTTATTATTAGAAAGTTTATCGGGACATAATAAAAACAGATGAGACCAGGGGCTAACAAAATAAAACAGGAAGCAACAGAACAGGAACTCCTAATATGGGAATGAAAGCTAAACACGACACAAGGGAAGTGGAAATTAACCAAACCCCTGAAGTGAGCGTAAAACCAAGGAGTTTATTACAAGAACATAATGCAAAACTGAAAACCCCAAATACAGCTCTGCCAAGGGTCAGGCAACCCACACCAGCAACAAGACATAAAAAGAATACACAACAGAACAGCAGCACAACGTTAATATTTATTTAACAAAAACTGAGCCAAAATGCAGACGTGTGTGAAAACCTACATACACCTTATTGTTTCCATTTAGAGGGAAATTAGTAACCAGGTGCTCCTAATCAAATGCACCTGATTAATTGATCATCAGCAGGTGTGACCGCCTCGACAAAAGTTTGCTGGCCTGGAGCGTTCAGATATTTGTTAACACGTGAATGTCCACAAACCTCAATGGAAAAAAAGGAGTGGGCTGAAATTCCTCCGCAGCAGTGAGAGAAAGATCCCAGAGAAGGATTATTGCTGCTAAAGGTGGTTCTAAAGCTTCTGAATCACAGGTTGGACTTTTTTACACACTATTTGTGCATTTTGGCTTATTTTGTTGAATAAATAAAGTGTAATATATAAAGTGCTGTTGTTCGTCAGAGGTGGTATTTAAATAATTTCAGAACTTTGTAAAGACCAGATGATTTTTTTTATTATATCCTGTATAACCTTAGGACTGAAGAGGGTGTACTGTACTTTCTGTCATAGGAGAGAGATGGATAGAGATACACAGAAACACAACAAAGGCAGGTAATAATATGCCTGAGTATTCTCTGAGTGAGTAAAAGCAGAGGCAGGCCTGGTGGAGACATAATATTTGGAATATTTTAGCACTTGTTAAAAGAGCAAGGTGTTTCATTTTCAGATTAAACTGAAAAGCAGCTTCAGGGGAGCAGAGCTGCGTGCATAAATTAACCCCCAGGTAGTGGAATACCAGCCAGCCAATGACAGTCAGCATACATCAGCACCACCCACATACTCTTACACACACACCTGCAAACACATGCACACCCAAACGTACACACGGTTAATAATTGCATGTATGCTTATTCTTTTTCCTCTTGTATATATCTCATTCATATACAGGAGCTCCTCAGTACACTGAACTATTAGAGTGTTGTGAGTCCTGAATGTGCACCAGACAAAGTCAGAACACTTTCAGTGAGTACTGAGTAATGACAGAAACAATACTGGGAAGTTCATTTTAAACAGGAAATTAAGGCTTGTGACTTTTTGATGACCTGTTAGAGTATCTTGAGTTTTACTAAAGTTATTGAAGAATCCAAGAATTCAAGTTTGAAGGAGGAAATAGAAGATGGGCCTCATAAATATACTCATGGAATTAGACTATTTTTAATGGGATCATGTGGACTCGTGCCATTATGTCTTGTTTAATTCATTTTGCTACACGGTTATTGCATTAAAGCCTCAGTGTTATTATAGGCTGCACTCGTGTTTCACGGCATTAAATTCAAGCCTTTCTGAGAAATTATACAAACCTCTGTGCCCTCTTTTAACAAATAGCATCAATCCATTCTGAATCATACTGTGCATCATTTAAAAGACAAACTTTCACCTTTGAAAACAGCAAATACCAACAGCAACAGTAGTTACGTGATAATAAGCGTGTGGATGCGGCTAAACTTCAGTGCCTCACTTCTCTTTTGTCTATACATGAATCATCATGCGCTGCACATTATTTCTGTCAGCAATACATGGGGCTTGTCCTGTACCTCATTCAGTTACATATGCTCCTGCCTACTGGCATGACAGAGCAAACAGATGTTAGGAGTCTATATCCTGCTTGGATTGGAACATACAAATTCACAGCCAGCAGATTGAAGACTGCTCTGTGTGCTGTGTTATCTGAGTAGAGATATTAACGCATTTATGGGCATACGTGCTATGAACAGTGCCTTGTTACGTTTTGTTTTGTTTTTTTTTAATGAAGATGCTATGAATCAGCAGTCTTTTTACTTTGTCATAAGATATCATCTTTGCATGTAACCAGTATCTGGATCAGGTGCCAGAATTAATCTATTCTCAACCCTTCACCAAAATAGCTTGGACATGTAAAGAAAACATGATGTCATGATGGCAG
>JAMQGT020013393.1:0-52110 GCA_024447675.2 Pterophyllum scalare
TATGTCACTTTACTTCGTTCAGTTACGTATTGCTGTTTGGCAGATAAGGTAGGTTAAACTTGTAAGCGAATAAGCTTTCCGCAGAGGTTAAATGGCTGTCATCTGCAGAAAAGGCTCAACACTTGAAACAAATAACGAGCGTCGACGTTAAGTTGATAGCTTTAGTTAGCAGGCTAACTAAGCTGCTAGTTTGGTAATTATGCGGACTAAATGGAAGCTATTATTCTCAAGATGTTGACAGCAGTAAAGTTTGCCCGTAAGCGCATTTTGGCCCCACATGGTCGGTTAACACCTTAAAGGCCAATATAAGGATATTTACAACTATGTCCGGGGAGCGAGCTCCGCTGCCAGCAGGAGGGGACGGCCTACTCCGAGGGAGCCGCACAAGATCTTACGGGAGTTTGATCCGATCTCCGCTGTCCCCGGTGCGCCAGAGACGCATTGAACATATAATTCAGCCGGGAGAGACACTGCAAGGCCTGGCCCTAAAATACGGAGTGTCTGTGAGTATGAATCTGTTGGTTTCATTCTGAAGCTGCTTTAGTTCAAATATTTATTTCTTGCTCCTTTAACAGTTTGTTAAGCATACATAGAAGTGTATTTGTTGTGACGTCTTGTGTTCTAATTGGATGTTTGTTTGGACAATGTTGAGATGCAAGTTTGGGTGCATATACATATTTGTTGTCATTTTAATTTTTTAACATTTATTCATGCAGGTTAACTCGGTGGTTTAATAAAAGGCTCAACCCTGATGTGTGCTAAAAAAAAAGGAAAAACCCCTAATTAAGGTGTTTATTCAGGTCTTAGTGCATGCAATGCAAAGTGTTTACCTCAAAATGTCAATGCAATATTTAGTTGGCTTGGTGTCTCCCTCCTGATCTCATTAAAAGTCGGACTTGATTCAACCAGGTGTAATACTAATTAACAAAAGGTTCACAAGGTTATTTTCTCTTCCAGATGGAGCAAATCAAAAGGGCAAACAGACTGTATACCAATGACTCGATATTCCTGAAAAAGTCCTTGTCAATCCCTGTGATGGCAGACTTGGACCACTACAGTAATGGGTTGCATCTGGCTGAGGAGGATAGCCACAAAGCCAGTGTTAACTCTGCTTCACGTCACTATGGGCACACAGGGGGTTCTTCTGAGAAAAAGCAAGAAGACTGTAAAGATCTCACTCCAGTGGACTTTTTGAAAAGGTTGGATGACTTGATAAGCCAGTCCAAGCAGGCTGCAGTCAAAGGATGCCAGGAAGCAGAGAAAAGGTATAACTGTGTCAGGGTCATTTTTAGCATGACAGAATCCTACTGTCTTGGTATCTAATTGGTTCAGTTGGACACCGTTTTAGTCATACTGAGATATTATACTCATGCCATTTGCACTGTTAGACACATTTAGAAGGAAATATTATGCCGCTCATATTGTATTTTTTTTCCCCAGGTTAATATGGAACATGTTGTTGCACAAAATATGCAATTTGCAAATGTTGTATGTTCAGTGATGTATAGATGATGTTGAGGCCATGGATAAATGTATGCTTTTTTTTTTGCAGTGCAAAAAAATGCATGCATACTATCTGAAGTTCTGGTATGAAATGCAGTTAACTTAGATTTTCATGTTGTGTACTCATTCACCTTTCTAGCCTTCCCATTATTACATCAACCACTCACAATGTTTAAAAGACTTCCAATGTTTAGTAGCTGCCTTGAATGTAATTTGTAATGGCCTGGTGATAGTACCAATGCAAGAGCCATTCTTTAATATTACTCAATTTAGCCTAAGATCAGTATACAGTGAGTAAGTTTTGACTTGGTCTTTTTTTGTACTTGCCAGGGTTGCTGCCCTAGAAGGGGCTTGCAGCAGCAGGACATCAGATTGGCGGCCACTTACAAGGTCGCAGAGCGTCATTTCACCTTCCAGGATGCAGCAGCAGGCAATACACAGGGCAGTGCCGCTCACTGTCACCAAACTGACCAAGAATCTGAGAGACAGGGAAGATGAGATCTTTGAACTGTGACATGTTTGTCACTCGGATCATTAATGGAACTTTCCCAGGGAGCCATGGCTGCTGCATTTGACCTCCAGGATAACGGAGCATTGCAGAAAAAGGAATTCCCGGTCATCCCGCTGCTGCATAGATGTGTTTTCATACATTCCAAAAACTATATTTACTTTTAAAAAAAGGAATATTTCACATTTGTAGCCTTGTTGTTTATTTGGTGAGGCATACTGTAGATTGTGGAAAGCTGTATATGATTTCTCACATGCAGGAATGGAAACTTGAAATGTGTCACATTTAGTCACATGATTGATCATATGGTCAGCACAAAGTGGTTTGTGTGTAATTACCTCAGATTTTCAGATTTGTACCTTAAGAAATGGAACTGAAAACATCATGTTCACTGTATTAATGACAATAAACTGATAAATACTTTTTTTTTCTGTTTTTGTTAAATAATTTAGCCAAAGTTTAACAAAAAATAACTGATTTTTAGAACATTTGATAGCAATAATTGCATTGGTAAGGGTTTATTTTGTAATGTCTTAAAATTTGTGTAGTTTTAAAATAAATATTTGCTCCCATTTTGAATGTCATTTCTTCACATTACTGCTTATAGAAAGAAGAAAATGTTTTCAGTTCAGTGAAATTGAATTAACATTCAACTATATTTTGAGGTTTAATGCCTGATTGGAATTTAATTTTATCTGTAGAACTTTAATATCTGCCATGTAATGCCAATGAATACTTTGCCAACCAGTTACTGTGAACCAAGTCCTTTGGAAACCACAAAACCTAGATGTTTAGGTTTATGTAGTAGTGAGTAAAGAGTGTGTTTTTGTTGTTGATCCAAACATGTTTCCAAAGTGCATAGTCATGATCGGAGTAATTGTTTACTCTGGGCTCTTTATTTTTGGCTGCATTGTTGTCCTGACAAAATACAGTACGCTGCTGCAGAGGCGCCATGTTGACCACCAGATGGCAATGCTGTACTACAGTGGCATTATACAGTGGCTTACCTGCTTATGCATCTGTCCACCTGATTTAATTCTGTCATCATAATGCATAAGATCAGTAGTTCTGTATAAAATATTCCAAAGTGTCAAATATTGGATGGCATTTTGTATTCTAGTAAAATGGCCACTACAGAATATATTCAAGTTTGATTTCTCTGAACATTGCCTGAATAGACAATATACATTGCTTGCATACTGTAGTATATATGTATGGCTCCAAAACATTAACAACTTGAATGACCCCACAAAACTTTATTTGTATCCCGCATGTTCTTTGAGAACTATGGGGAAGCAGATTGGTTCTCAAATGACTCGTCTTACGTCGCCAGTCCTCAGCAGCAGCAGCAAGACGAAGAGTTCAGAGTCCCAGTTGAGTCTACCTGTTGATCTCCCAGTGTCTGTCTGACATATTTAGTTCTTTTGTCATATTGTCCCATCCTCCACAAGTTTGTTCAGTCCTTTACAGATCTTGGTGAGGTTTGGTCTGAAGGGGCCATCAGGGTTGTACAGGCTGGTCAGAAGCTGTGGGTCGGAGTAATGGTTGAAGACGTGGTTGATGCGACCGTGAGATTTAGCGGTGAGATGGGTGTTGACCAGCTTCAGCAGCAGATCCCTGCAGCTGGTCAGGATGTCAGCCATCACTGTCTTGTCAAAGGTGAAGTCCACCTGCATCATTCAAGAGATAGATTTGTGTTAGAAAATTCACACAAGTCTGATTGTTTTATATCTATATCTGATTGTCAAGTGTCCGGATATCTGCAAATAATCAAAATATTTGAATATTCATACGGCTTCAAAGACTTCTTAGAAATCGTGTATTGCATCATTAATCTTTCTTGCCTGTGTAGTTTTAATGTATATACAATACCAGCTCTGTCAGAAGAGAGAAACAGACAGTTGATTATGTGGAACTGAAATAAAACAATCAGACCTTTAGAGCAGCTTCTGAGCCATATGTTTATGCAAACTATGTACTGGTTTTCTATTATGTTCCATAATGAACCTAACTGGACATTTTATCCCAAGCAAGCATTTTGCTAAAGCGTTTGATGCCGCATGATTAATTATGCCATTTATTAGAAATATTCACGCTAAAGTAAACTGCATTTATTCTGGAAACATTAAGGTCAGAAACCTCTTGCAGTTGCATGATATTCCAGCTTTGAAGTTCACGCGCTACACAGAACATTTTCCCGTTTGAGAGTAAATTGCATTCTTTTCCAAATGTAAGAAAAAACTGTACATGAGCAGGTTTTGAAATTTCTGCTCAAATTTCTGCTCAAATTTCTGTATTAAGTCGTTATCGTGTGGAAGTTTACCTCATAGAAGCTGATAGCTGTCATTGCTCCCTGGTGGAGCTTCTTCTTAAAGTCTTGGGCCACTCCCAGCTCTTCTGTGTTGAAGCGGTTGTTTCTGAAAAGGACGCCAATCTTGACTGCAATCTTGATGAGGTCTTTGATGACTTTCTGAGCCTCAGATTTATTTCCCGAGTACTCTTTGGAGACCCGGTACAGTTCATCTAGGATCTCACTGGTGGTGTCATCAATGAACATTTGGACAGAGCTTTTGGTGGCCATGCTGCTGAGGATCTTCTTCTGTGCCTTCATGGCCATGTCCTTGGAGTTGAATGCATCCATAGTTGCCTGAATTATAAAGAAAATGAATTGTATTTTTCATTTTAATGGCTGTCCTGATTATACAGCCATTAAACTGTTTTAATATCCACATAAACATTTTACAGCTCAGTCTGAGAACATTTAAATTGTCTGTATAGACAAAAAGTTTCATAATTATACCTGCAGAAATAAAGTAGTGAAGAGAAATAAAATGTTTCTACTTCATGCTCATAAATAGCCCAGTATGATGTCATTAAACTGCACATAGTACTCTGTTACAGAAGCAGAATGTTTAACACACAGTTTCAGATTCCTGCGATTAAAATGATTGCTAACCATTTTAGTTTGAAAGTTTGAATTTGCATCTTTAGGCACATTTCCTGTCACTGTCCATACCTAACACAGTAAATCAGCAGCAAATCCTAAATACCATTGGTAGGCAAGTAAAGACTAGATTACACAACTTTTTTCAGAATAATGAAATGAGAGAATGAAAGTGCTAAATGTGAGAGGCGGTCCTGTTTAGACCAAAAAGGGGAAGATGTAAGTACAAACTTTAAAGAAGCTGATTTTTTAAAATTTTTTATTGTCTTGCAGTGCTGACTTCAAGGTTAAACTGTTAAGAAGAGAAACACGTTCACTTCCCTTACCAAAATTCTACAGCTCATCCAGAGAAATGATGAACGTTTCTTCATTGCTTTGACCTTTTAACTTTCATATTACCATCCACCCTGATCATCAAAGTCCATCTCAGTGTCAACATTACTAACACTTCAAGTCTCTATATTTGTCATCTTAAAATGAGAATCATGCATTCAGCTCCTCTTGATGCTAAATGAACAAACATTGAACATTAAGTAAATTCTGACGCCCTGACTTCATGTTATGTTAGTTACAATGTTTGTTTTGATATCTTACAATGCCAAAAGGGAAAAGTACCATGGAATAGGCTCCACAGAGGCACTTAATTTTTCCCCTGAGGTTCTAGCCACACCTAGCATCCATCACAGTAAATCCCCCTGGGGAATCATCAGCATGTGTACAGCGCACTATGACAGAGCTACAAAATCCACAGTTTCATCTTTGATTGTCAACACAGTTTGAATTAATTCCTCTTAATTCCATCTAATTTCCCCCTAATCTCTACCATGGAAGCAAGCAGATATGAAGTGGGTCACTCACAGTGAAAACTATATTTAAATTTAATTTCTCTGATGTTCTTATTAGAGACTTACAAAGAGTGGGCAAGCAAAATACAATTTAATTCCCACATCAACAAAATAACAAAGATGGAAAAGATCACAGCAATAAGACTCTTACAATAGATGAAGCAAATAAGTGTTTTTTTTTTTAATATTAATGCTAAATAGATAAGCCTTAGCCTTATATCACCAGTTCCAGAAACATAGCAGCTTAAGTATAAGCCTAAATGCTTAGCTCCTGCTTCATGATAATCCATGTTTTATGAGTAACACAGAATCAACAGATATGCAGTATCTTTAGCAAACATCAGTGCCACTGAGGCAGCTGCGTATCCTCTCCTACTTCCTGTGTCACTTGGTATTCTTGCATGTGTAGAAGCTCAAAGAGTAAACAGACCTCCAATTTAGAAGACTGTATCTGAACCTCTTTCAGAGTAATTTTCTGCACTAAATCTCACTTGTGGCCTGTATGGACAAGTATACGAGGGGTGCTGGTAGGCTGCATAGCTGAGGCACGTCCATGCCTGCTTTTTTTGTTCCACATTGCATCAGTGCAACGGCAAGAACAGGAAGTGAGCACCCTGATTCCAGCAGCTACCTTAATTTCTGTCACTTTGAGTAAAACATTAAAACAGGATATTAACACTATTTTATTAACAACAGATTTTCTGTAAGCTGTCAGCAACTGTAACCACTGTGATGTATTTCTTTCTTCCCTGTTTATTATTATTATTGGAAACCGTCATTGAAAATATGATGCTCAAGTCACCCAGTGCCAGCAATGCACAGTCAGCAGTGTGAGCAAATGACTTCATCATTTACTCACGAAGTGATCCAGTCGCATTAATGATCATATCATGCAAATAAGCAGCACTCACTGTGATTCTCCCCATCCCTGATATGCATCCCACTCTCAGCTGCAAAATTCATTATAAGCAAACAGTCACTTTTATAGCATATCTCCAGTAGGTTTCATTTTACATGCACAACCATTAATTTCAAACAAGTGTCACATTTCTAATAACTCCCTTTGTTGCAAAAGCTTTAGGGTCCCTGTGGGGAATTAGAAAACATTCATAAGATTAATTTTCCTTAACAGTGATAATGAAAGTAGAGCAGTGTGACAGCTATTTCAGATTCGTGCTTCAATCTCATTTATTTGCTAAAAAGACTACAGGGATTTGAAGAAAGTGCAGTGTGCAGTCATCAGCCAGTATTCCACACAGTGAAACTCCCACAGCGCGAGACAGGTCGCAGCTTGGCCTTTTGTGCATCTGCATTGTTTGTTTTATGCAGCGCTGTCAGGGGGTCGAGGCTGTTTGGGTAACACTGAAACATGTCCACGCTACAGCAGCATATTGCCGTAAAACCACTGTTTTATAATGGACATAATTCAGTCGATCATGTCGAGGACACGCGCAGTGTTGAGCAGCAATTTTCTGGTACAAATGGATTGAAGAGGGTCTTTGAGCATTTATCAGTTTGTTGTTGACATCCACAGGGAGTGACTCCATTATATGTTCAAGTGTTTATTTCCCACCCAAATGCCTGAAACTGCATGCTGTGTGAGAGCAGAACAACAACAACAACAAAAAAAAGCAGAGATGGAACTAGCTGAGCAGAGATGGCCTTAATGAGTTTTAGGGTTGCTATAATATCCAGACAGTGTGGAATATTTAAATGTTAGGTTAATGGACAGTCAAAGAGAGAGTCCTGATTGGTGGAGCCATCCAGGCAGACAGGAGAGGTAAATATTTAGCATTCCTCGGATGACTCAAGCATTGAGCCTCTGTGTTTTTGTGCATTTTTGTTCCTGTTCGTACATGTTCTAGCTTGCATGCATGTCAGCGTGTATGCTTGAATGAAAGTCACTTTCCGAGTTTTTGAATGCAAGCATTTAAGAACGAAAGAAAGCACTGGGTTTTGGGTGTGTTTCTGTGCTTGAGTCTTTGCTTATTCCAGCATTTTTGTGTTTATAAAGAGAGGTCCATTCACAAGCCCCTTTTGGCTGAGCCGATCTAAATGTTCTTTGTAATATTTCTAGAGTGCAGCAGGGCATTGTTACTCTAAGAAATCCTCACTGTGTTTCATCACCAGGCCTGGCAATGGCTAGACTGGATCGGAGTTTGTGAGACCTAGAGGGAAGCGGTGTGTTTCTTTTAGTTGCTCACACCCTTTGATCGTACTGAACAATGAGAATGTTCCAGAAAAAGCACACAGTCATGCAATTTTTAGAAAGGCCATCACTGATCTACAATGATGGTTGCATTGATACCTGATGATAATCTGGACAATCCAAAATAATAATAACTTAAAAATAGGATACATTTTTGCGACCTTACTCAGCAGCTTTCTGTGACAGATCAGTATCTTGCTGGATGAAATGTCACTTCCGTTGTGGGTTTTGAACTTTGGGTAAAAGTTGTAGTTTGCGATCTTGTTTTTCACTTCAACCTGTTGTGTATCTGTTATCTTACATCACTGGCATATTGCATTTTTTATACAGGTTTGTAACCATTCATTTTGTTTCATATTTACTAACCTCTGTAACATTTGTCAAACATTTTGTTTCAGCCAAATTGCCTGCTTCGGAGGTTTTGGGTAAACGAGGAACCATTTTGAAATCCTCTTGAAGGAGATATTGCAGTTTATCTTTCCACATTGCACAACTTTTCAGAACTGTTCAAGCCTGCCACCATCTGCATGCCTCAAAGGGGAAGCGAAACAGAGCTGATGGCGCACTGGTAGGGAGTCATTAGGAAAGGCCCCCAGCACTGTATTTGTATCTTGAATCTGCACGACAATGTGAGCTACATTGCAACCTTTGGCTGTCTTTGGCTTGGAATTAACATGCTTCAAGTCAAAGTAGGCCAGTGAAGAAGGAAAGTTGACTGCCCTGAGATTTGAGTTGAGTAACTCCCAGCCTGTGCAAACAAAAAATGAGAGCTCTACATCTGTGCCTGTCACTGTACTTGTTCCAGCATGACTGTGAGCGTGCATGCATGTCTTCCAACTCGTGTTCAAGATGGGGAAGTGAAGCACAGTCACACAGTTTCCAATCATCCCTTTACTCAGTTTAACTCTGTTAGGAGCCAGTGATACTCTTAAATTTTACAGGATTAAAGAAATGGAGAGATAACATATCTAGTCACAGAGACTTTTTTTTTTTACTGGCATATGAACACAGCAGAAGGGTCTTACCTGTGTGTGCGTGCGAGTCCCCCTCCCTCCTTTTCTGTGTCAGATGTCTCCCTCTGCTCTGTGTATCACGTTGACAGCACAGGCTGGTCAATTTAATGGGATCCCTTCATCTTAACTGCGAACAGAACCAAAACCCAAAAGCAGCCCTCCTGCAGCGCTTCTGTCAGTGCTTGCCACCCTTTCTTAAGACAATGTTGAGTTGCACTTCCTTGAGGAACTAAATTGCTGTGACACACCCCTCAGTGTGTGTATGCCTCTCTCTCCCCCTCTCTCTCTCTGTCTCTCTCTCTTTCTCTTTCTCTATACGCTATCATGTGTTTCCCTCTGAAATTCAAATTCAAACTCTTCAAAACCACCGTATTTTCTCTTGCCCTCGCTCGTCACCATTTGGCACTCTGAATCTGCCCGTCTCTTCCACTGCTTTTCTCTGTATTGCTGACGTTGTGCCTCTGCTTGTTCTGACGAGTGAAAAACCCAGAGAGAATTTACGAATAATCCAGTGATGCAGCCAGTTGAAAGGGGAGAGGCTTAACTCTTTTTTTGTGCGTTCACCTTTGCTGGAATGTGGCTCCTGTCAGTGCTGCTGTGCGCCCTGTCCCTCCCTGCGTGTCTCTTTTTGAAGGTAGAATCAAAACAGTGAGTAGCCAGAAGTGTGTCTGATGTACACATACATCATACCTCCCAAACTCTACTTCAGCTTTTTTTTAAAGGCTTGAAACTCATGCACAAGCAGAGCATCAACATGATAATTGGATAAATGTGAACTTTAAATAGCTCTTTCCTGCACTTGCTGGCAATAGTTTTTTTGTTTAATAATTAAGCTGTAAGTTATGTTTTTTTTTAAAGTTCTAATTACACAATTACATAGTAATTTATTGCACGGTGTCCTTGGTATGTTTTCCATTGTTAAACATAAACTGTATACAGCAATCCTCAATATTCATAGTTATCAGATTACAATAAAAACTAAAGTCCACAGTGTCACTCTAATGAATGAACCTTTGTTTGAGCCAATAGCCATAAAACCCATAAGGTCTTATCTAAATCAGTGCTCTATAAATACATATAAGACTCTCAGTCACTCTCAGCAGTTACAGCAAATGTCTGCTAGTCTCATGTTGTGGAGTCAACGATTCATTTAGAATCAGGAAGTGTCCCCGGCTTCTAGAGCTGCATGTTTATCTATAGTTTTTTTTACTGAATGGCAACCAGCTGTGCTGAAAGGCTGTTGGCTGAGCCGTGAGCCATTCAAAAAGACATGTCCACTAAACATTTGCAAACATTAACTGTTGTCAGATGTTGGGGTTACAGGTCACACCGAGACCCCAGCTGGACTAAGAGGAGTGCCTGGACAGGATACAGCCCACCAGTATCCGATCGAGCACACCTGCCTCTTTGTTTTGCCTCCTACCCTGCCCTTCTGCAAGAAATTAACTGGAGTAAATTCACGGCGAACCTTTCTGCAATTGCAGAATGAGGTCTGTCACCGTGGCAACAGACAGGAAGTAGTGCTTAAGCGGTTTCCTGATAGCTTCCTCTTTATCATGTAATGACATCTCGCAAGGAAACATCAGCAGGGAGTACTCAGCTGTATATCTGTGAGTGAGAGTCTACATGCTGGCATATGTTTGTGCGTATGTTTGTGTGAAGGAACACACGCGGCAAGGAACGAGTTCTTACCCGTCTCACCTTCATACTGTACACATCTTACGCACTTGCTTCTTTTGGTTATGAGATAATGAGAGCATCTTAAATTATGTCTCTTATGTTTCATTAAAAGATCACAGGGACCTTCAAAGCCTCCAAACTCGCACATACACACACATACAGGCACTCACATAATAGCAGTGTGTTATCACCAGATGACTAAGACAAGAATAACCACTGAGGTCAGGAAATTGCACCTGAAGATGTGGAGCCTGAATTGGATGGAGGATTTGGTGAGCTTAGGTACTTTCTGCACTCATGCAGGCTTTGTGTTAGAAGGTGAACAGATGCTGGCTCAGGTGAGGGTGCAGACATAATGTGTGTCTGGGTCTGTGTGAAGCTAAGAAAGATTCAGTTTTTAAAGCTCGTACATCTGGATTTTTTTTTTTTTTTTTAGAAGTGAAGATCCAAAAAGTAACTTGGTTGTGGTGCTTATTTATTTATGGATGTGAGGCTAGTGCATCACCTCCTGGTGGTTGTTAAAGTGAATGCCGTCTGTTTACAGATGACACCTGGACAGTGGTAGTTATCCTTTGTACTGGTCTTATAATTTCAGGATACTTTCCAAGGTTTTGGGAAAACAGTCATGTTGCATTGCTATACCAACAGCTTATTGTTGCCAGTTAAATACTGTATATTATAACTCAGATATACTTTTTGTTGTCCACAGGAGGTCAGCTGACAGGCATGAGTGTGGAGTTTGTCTAAGAGCAGCTGAACATTATGGATACAATGAATCAGTCATGAATGAATATTTACTGGGGTTTGCTGGATGAAATTCATATTTTCTCATATAAATGATATAAAGTGACACCAAAGTGACCAGAAAATGGCCTGTTATTAGGAATTTATGCCTGTGTAAATTAGGTCACCACATTTTGATGCTTAGAAATCAGGATTCATAGTTCACACTAATCTCAAGTCAAGGACACGTGAGTTTTACATTTCTGTAACATGTAACTAATAAGTCAGTGTTTTATGAAACCATCACTTAGGCGTTTCCAAAACTGAAAACATGATAATTTGAGGTTGTACATACATTTTTTTTACGTAAACACTATCATACAGCAAAACAAATGCAACTACATTCAAACAGGATAAAAACAAAATGATTTCTGATTGTATTTAAGTGAATTAAATTAAGCATCCATAGGCTTCTTTTTCTGTATAAGAAAAAAGTTGAAACTATTAGCAGTGGCTTCATACATGGTTTATTAAAATAACAGTACAACAAATGGCATAAGGACACTGGAAATAAACACATTCTCATGCCGGTCCTTACTTGTAATACAGTTTTTAGGTTCTCTGTTTGTGTATATACCTGCTATTCTTGTATGTAGAGGAAATTGCACTTCCTCTTTAAAAAGAAAACAGCATGTTGTGAAACCTGTAAATTCTCATTGTTTAGGATGGTGACAGTTTGAGAAAAACAAGCAAATGCTTTTAATGCGTGATGTTAATGAAACAAAGGAGCAACACAGATTCTCTCTTAATTTGACTATATATATATATATATATATATATATATATATAGTGTATGTCTATATGTATGTATACAGAGAGAGAGAAAGATTTTAAACAAAAAACAAACAAACTTCAAATGTAGTTTGAATTTATGTTTTTAAGGCACCATTGCACACAATTTTCATTCATTTGGAGCAATAAATGTTGCACAAACTTAATTTTTGAAAATTTGTCCCAATTCTGTTGATTAGTAACCTGTTTTATCTTCTCCCTCACTGAACTGTATAGACATCATATGTATTCATTTTAATAAACACACTACAACACTGCTCATAGGATGCAGCAGGCAGCACTGCGCAGAGGCAGGTTGGCGGGCAGTTTGACGTACTGCTGTTTGAAGCTGTTTCTCTTATTGTTGAGTAAAGGCCCAGGGTTCTCCAGCCCGTCAGCAGGGGATGAAGACTCTGGCATCGTCTTTCCCTGGGGAACGTCCAACTTCTCCCCCTTGTTGTTCTTCGTCTTTTGGACTTTCTCCTTCTCCTGACACTTGGCTGAAGTCGTAGGGGCCTCATTAGCAGCCTCTGGTGTAGGCAGGGTGTCATGGGGAAGGTCGCTTGGACTTGGTTTTCCTTCTGCTTGCTCCTCGTTGCCAGTGATGTGCAGGTTTGAGGCCATGAGTTTAGCATTGGTGCTTGTGGAGCTAGTGCAATTGCACATCAGTGGAATTCACATTGATGGAGAGAGGACATAGGAGATGTTTAGAAATGCTACATCTGAAATTAGGCTTTGGTGCATGTGATCTCATATACAGTCATTTGAAAAACTGTTGGGGGGGGAGTCTAATTTTTCCCCCAACAAGCATATAAATCTGTCTTCTGGGTAATAATATTTCATTACATTTAAATTATTTTCCATAAAAAGAAATGCATACATATCTCAGTGCACTTATTTACAGAATTGTCCTTTTACAGGATACTGTCACTTATTTTCAAGAAAAATCTTGAAACAAGGGAAACAGCACTGAGCAAACAGTGCAATTATACTACTAAGGTTGCTGTATCATTTCCTTTTTCATTGTTTCAGTAACCTAAGGGGTTGCAAGGGTAAGTTGTGTTTTTGGTAGGCAGCTTTACTCCTTCAAACAAACAAAAGCACCTTAAGTGGCAGCCTTCCAGTTTGCTTTCTGTCTGCTGCTGCAGGGGGCAATGAGCACAGCTCTGACTGTATCAACAGGGGGCATCCTGAATCCACACTGTGTGAAGAAGATAAGTGATTCTTTGGTGCTGACTGCTCTACTTTTCTCTACTCACCCATTAGAGCTCTTGTCCTCAGAGTCTTTCTGTTCACTGCTGTAGCGCAGCTCTGCCGGGGTCTTGAATGATAGATCTTTCTTTCCTTTGAGCCAGTAGGTTTTCATGTAGCCTTTACCCTGGAAGAATGTGGAAGATACATTATTCGAATTTAAAAAATTCTTTGTATACATTCTGGAATGAATGTTTCATGGCTTCAGATGGGGGAGCAGCAAAGTTCCCAGAATTTTGCACACCATCATCAAATGAACTGCAACTACAACAACAGACAAAACCAGAAACATAAAGTTGTAATCAAAATTTTTGTCTTAATGCTTTCTCAGTGGATCAGAAGGCTTTTTTTATATGCAAGCATGATTGATAGCAAAAAGATGTGTATGCTTGGCTTCCACTCACCTTTACAAAGATTTTGCCCCTCTCCTCAATGATATAGGGCTCATGCTCCAGGTGGTCTTTGGTGGTCTGACTGATGTGGATCTGCATGCCCTGCTCAGACAGACGCACACACACAAAACTAAGCTAAAGCTGTCTATTGAGATATGAGGCCCATTTGTACTGAAATCTTTCTTTTTGTTCGGTTTACTGGACTCTTAAATAACAGTTCTTTTTCTCGCCTTGTGGGAATGTATAGAGGAAATTATGTCTGCACAAACTGCTTCCTTTTTTTATTTTATTTTCATCAAAGAGCAGATTTCCTACACAACATGACATCAGCTTCTATTACTGTAAGTAACTGAAAGGAAATGAAGTGAACAGTGTGTTGCATCAACTAAAAAGCAACATGCACAGTGGCATCATTACACAGAAAATGGGTTTCTATTCTAATCTACATGAACTTTTAACTGCAGGAAGTGGAATGGTTATTGCAGTTATTTAGATTTTTGCTGTTGCTTATTTAGCACATTTTGCAGGGTAGCAGGATATTAACAAAGTTATTGTAGTCACCACTCCATTGCTCTCCATCCTTGAAGCTGTGTTAACAGTGTCACCAAATAGGCAGTATCGAGGCATCTTCAGACCCACAACGCCAGCTACCACCATACCTGAATGAATACCTTAGAGTGGAAAAAACATTTAATAGCTGATGCACTCATAAAATACCCAAATGCATATTTTAGTGCACTTATTGTTGAAACATGAAAAGAGGTTTACATTAATTTCTTTAATTTATACCTATAGTTTAAGCAGTTAATTCAAAGAATTAATAAATAATTCACTAATTCTTTCTTTGAAGGTGCGGTTATTTAAAATGTTTAGTGATGCACTTTTTTTTAATAAATGGTAATTATTAAGGCTTTTCTTTCCTTCCTGCCAGTTGAAAAACAAAGTCTTCAGTAGAGCAATGTTTCCTTCAGGTGTTTAACATCTGGAATAACAGACCTGAGCCTATAATGATCCACAACAGTCCAGCAAGGGAATTCTGGGATAGGCTTCCCAAGACACTGATCAGAATAAGCTGTTTACAAAGTAGATGGATAGTTTAGTAGAGTGATAGTTTAACTTCTTACTCTGTGTGCATGTCACACTCCACAACATTACGACTTATTTTCATTTTGTTACAGATGGCAGAAAAAAAAAAAACATAAAACAGCTGTTCTGTTGCAAGTAGTATAGTATATTAGTCATGCACAGTTTAATGTTCCTTTAAATTGAAGCATTTAGTGGCAGTTTTCAGAGCTTCGGCTCTGGCCGCCTCGTGGTCTCATGTCATAAGTTCTAACAATATGCTTACACATTCTTAAACCCAGTGAACGATATTCAGCTGATTAAAAAAAAATAACATTTTCTTATCTCCTTTCTGCTCTGAAGATATCGGTGTCAGGGATTACATCAAAATAGCGACCCCTTGTGATGGTGGCCATCTGTGTACTTTATCTTGGTCCCTTGATTGAAGAAAAATCTTTTATACCGCGCTATCTCAAAATTGTATTTTTTGAACCACTGCTTGAACATGGCTAAGTAGTTAAGTAGATAAAAAGCCAAACTAAGGCTTTTTGAATTACAGGGATGAAGCCACTGAATCCCTTCCCGAAGTGTAGTTGATTGTATACCGTGACCTCCATATGAACAGCTGCAGGTAAACCTCACACATCCAAATAATCTGGGTGCCTTTCGACATCAAAGCAGCTAAAGCTCCAGACAGTTTTACTGTCTCACCAACTCTGATCTGGATGTTATCCCCGGTAGAAGGATCCTTAAGGTGGTCAATGGAGCTCAGCATGTCCAGGGCCATGTCACAGATATGGTGTGCATGAAAGGTGGTCTTGTTAGGCACACCTGCCACCACCATGTAGGCATCACGGATTGTTTCCACCTGGGCAGAAAGTGAAAATTAAAAATGCAAATATAACTTTCTCTCTGGACAGACCCTAAAAACTGCATGTGTCAGATAAACTGGGTGCTATTAAAAATAATATACAGATACAGCTGTTTGTGTTGCTTTCTTGGACTGACTTTGTAGACGTTGTGTTTCTCGCTTAGCGTGTCAAAGACGATGTAGATCTCATTGAGCATGTCCACCACCTGCATGGGTGTAATGTGGATGCAGATCTCATTAAACTTGACCACGTCACTGAACAGGATGGTCACATCTGGGAAGACCTGAGACACACAAGACATATATTTCAAATTATAACAATCTTACACCATTATACTTGCCAGGAAAAAGTACATGTATTTCCTAAGGTGTCTGTGGTCAGCCATTGTTGTGTGCTGACACCTGAGTCCTTGTCTGAGTGAATAAAAGGTACTTTAGATGGAAGATGTGCTCCCACTGTGTGTGACTTGGTTGCTTTGGTCATAATTTCTTAATAACTAGAACAGCAGGTCTTTAAACGAAAAAAAAGGGTTATGATCTCAATTTAATACTTCACCATTTTTCGGAATATAATGTCTTTATATGGGGGGGGGGTCCTGCCATTTGATCACAAAGACAGTCTATTGTACCTGGCATGTCTCCAGAGCAGTGATTCCCTTTCTGAGGCGGTCAGCAACGGCTTTGGGGATCATGGCGTACAGCAGCGAATCTCCTCTCTTCTTTTCTTCGTCCAGCTTCTTGAGAATTTCCTGCAGCTGAGCATATTTTTGTTGCTCCTGCAGGATGAGAAGCAGGACACAAAAGTCTATAGTTACAGTCTCACCTCTTTTAAAGCTCAAAAATCCCTCTTTGCATTTTCTAATCCTCTTAATCCACATCTTTCCTGCATGACTGAAGTGGATTTAATGGGTGAAATCAATAGGGTAGCAGAGCTTTTCACCTGGGTTCACTTGGTCAGGTTGCTTTATGGAGAGCTGGCATTATTTTGTGCACTTAATGTATCATTCTACAAAATCACTGATGCTTTAAGTCATACAAGTCTCAGTATGCTTTTATAAGGTTATATGAACTACCTCAAACTGCCATTAAAATGCTGTATAGTTGGGTTCTCACTGGTGAACAAAGTCAGCTCTGTTGGCATAATGCTCTCTCTCTCTCAGGACTGAGCATTCAGGGTATTTTCTTCACCTGATCGAGGGCCAGCTGCAGCTCAGCTGATTGCTGTGTTCCAGCCAGAATCAACTCTCTGCTAGAATCATGCAGGTTCAGATCGTTCACGTAAACACCCATTTTTATCATGTCCTCCACAGTCTCTATACTGCAAGAATAAAGAGAGGAAATGAGGCAATGATTAGGAAGCACATTAAGCATGAAATGCATAAGGTGTCAACATGCTAGGGTAAAATGTGGAACTTCTGTTTTTTCCCCTGTTACACAACAGTAATGGTGCACTTTTCTGTTCTACCTTTTTGAGTTATTATTATTATTATAATTCATAGTATAAATAGTATAATAATAAAGCTCGCACTGTGAAGACATGAAAAGGAATATGGCTGCATAAAATATCAGAAACTGCTCGAGGATCACAGCATCAACAGCAAATTAAAACCACAAATAGGAGAAGATCAGAATGTAAACTTCATACTAAGAATGACTGAACAGAAGAACTGGACTTGTCTGTGAAGATGTTTCACCTCTCATCCAAGAGGGTTCTTCAGATCTAAAGAAACAGACGGAGAGTTGGCTTGGCCCCATCACTAGGGGCAAGGGGTGAAACCTCTGTAAGATATGGCCCCGCCCCACCATCACCTGAGCTACTGAGGTCACCTGAGGCTTAGTAAAGTCCCTTTACCTTCTTTTCAAGCACTCGAGACCTCTCTTAGCATGGAATCTACATTCTGATCATCTCCCATTAATTTGCTGTTGATGCCGTGTGATCCTCCAGCTGTTTCAGATATATTGAGCAGAAAAAAGCAAAGAAGGTAGAAGCATAATATATCACCTATTGTTATGAACACCTGCTAAAGAGAGCCTTAATACCTGGCTTTTTAAAATACTTCACAGACAAAAAGAAAATCTACATTATTGATCATACATGATGTAATCAGCTGATCCATGTTGGTATTAGACACATTAAGACACATTAAGCTGCAGCCTGATCACCAATCAGACATGATTAGACTGAATATACCCAGTCTATCTTATAGCTTGTGTAAGATCCCTATTATAAGGAGTGGATATGCTTAGATGTCTAGTCTTAAGTCAGTATCATCAGTCAGTGTTGTCACAGTGTGCCTTGGTCTTACATGGGTGTCCCTAGGAAGATGAGAGAGTCCCACTGGGGGACATACTTCATCTGGCCCTTCAGGTGTAGAGGCTTCTTAGGAGGCTCCCGCATGTCCTCAAAAATGGTCTCGCTGCACTTTCCTGAGGACCGTCGGGGGAGAGTTTACCAGAATTATGACTTAATTAGAAAGTGTGTGTTACTAAAGCTAAATTAGACTTTTTAAATTAAGATAAATAGAGAGAGCCAATAATAAATTAGTTTTGAACCATTTGTACTCCTAGTGATGGTATATGTATCAAAAATGCTCATAAAATGTAAGAAATGTAAGAAATGCAGTTTTTTTTTTCCTTTCTAAGATTTGACAAAGGCTGTTTGAAAAGTCGAAAGGGTAAAATGTTCTGACCAGTAACGGTCTGGAATGCCAACAATTCGATGTCCTCGCCCCCGGAGTTGGCAGAACTATTGTACTGAGTGAGAGCGCTGCTGTACTCTTGGTCTGTGCCTTTCATTTCCTCCACTGCCTTTGGCTCTGATGGAGGGTGAGACACAGAAACATTGAGAGGATGAGTTAACTGATATGAACCGGGATGAGTTAACCAAGCAAAATTAACAATGTGTCGAGATGCAAGTCCCAATCACACAGCTGGGCAGTAGCTGAATAACACTGGCCAACAAGAGGATAGAATGAAGGGAATTTCCTCTTGAAATAATTATACACAGCATTGTGCTAAGATTAATTTCCTTATTTCATTTCCTCTAATCCCTTTTTACTCTAGTGATGAATATTTGAAACATATTACTCTGTCTGTATTGGGTCTACATGGTTTGCATATGGGTCTCTTTTGCATTGAAAGTTTACTTCTTTCTTTCCAGATCTTCAAACTTTCCATCAAGTTGTGATCCAATTTATTAAAAACCTTTTAATAGATTATGGATTTGAAATTAAAATGAAAAGAAAAAACATGGCCAGACAAGTACCCCTTTCTTCTTCTCTTTTTGCTTTGTCACACTCCTCCTTTTCCTCTGCTTCCTCCTTGCTGAGTTTCGGGATGTTGACTTTCTGCTTGCTTTCCACCACAGCTTTGGACAAAAGCTCAAACACATTGTTCAGATGGGTGTAGATCTGAAGCAAGTAGGAAGATGGATTTTTGTGGTATTGAACAGTGATGACGACAATGTGAGGGGTAAATTTAAGTTAGAATTTTGATAATTAATTGGACATCTCCTGCCAAACTCACGTTATCCCAGCTGAACTCCAGCATTGGTCTGACCAGAGTGAACTCTTCATTGACCTTCTTGCCTTGGAGGTCGGAGAAGACCTCTTTGAGGCCGTCACCAATGCGGTACATGGTCATGTCGCGCCGGAAAATGACACTGAAAGGAAACATGTCAAAGAAGATACCTCTCTTCATCGGCAGCTTTTCGTAACTCGGAGCCGTCTTCTGCTGTGGCATGCGGTGCTTGAAGGCAGCGTTGTCAAAGTTCATCTTATACACCTGGACCAGGACAGAAAAGGTAAAGAAGTCTCAGGAATGTAAGTTGATTTTGGGGATGATTCTCTGTAGGCCATGGAATAAATAAAAATCATAGGATTATATCCTCAGAGCAGAGCTACTAATCAGGCTTTATAAAATGTGATAATGTTATGTTTGTCATGTCATTTAGTATAATGCTTTATATGTTTTATTAGAAAACAATGGTTAGTAGCGTTAATTACATCGTTTTTTTCTGATTGTTTGTAAAACAGTAACTTTGGATAACAACAATTATTATGGTTTAGCTTTAAAAATACTATTTCAATTAAAGAGCTTGTTGTACTGCTGGACTGACAAA
The DNA here is from genome assembly GCA_024447675.2 of Pterophyllum scalare. NCBI lineage: Eukaryota > Metazoa > Chordata > Actinopteri > Cichliformes > Cichlidae > Pterophyllum > Pterophyllum scalare. The sequence goes on from JAMQGT020013393.1 coordinate 19,953, forward strand.
TTCCAGAAACAGAAAAAATATTTTGGCAATTGTTTGGTAATTACCAATACTGTTAATTTAGGGCAGGTGTGATATAAACCTTACATTGGGTGCTGTTCTAATAAATTTGTTAAGCACTGTGTGTCTCTTTTAAGCCCCAAGCTGTTTCAGATTACAGATAGGTGCTTAGACTCTATTTAAAGTTGAATGGCAGATCATTTTCTCCAACTTAATACTGATAAAACAGAAATCTTTGTGCCCCAGCCGATGTGGGCCTAAGGCAATAAAAACTCTAGGTTCCCAGGAGTAACTTTTAACTCACTTTGGATGCTCACATTAAATCTCTGATTCGCTCTTGCTTTTATTGCTTAAGAAATATTGCCAAGTGGAGTTCCATTGGGTCACGCTCCGAATTAGAAATTGTTATTCATGCCTTTATTTCATGACATGGATTATTGTAATTCATTGTTCACTTGCCTTAACAAAACCTCCTTGGAAGGTCTGCAGGTTGTTCAGAATGCTGCTGCGAGACTTCTAAATCTTCTAAGTACTCACATATCACACTGTTGCTAATTCAATTGACCTGGGTCCAGCTCTGCATGGATAAGCACCAGTGTGCACCAGTAAACTTTTACATCCATACATCCCCAGCAGGTCCCTGAGGTCATGTGATCAGAGCCTGCTGGCTGTACAGCAGACAAGACTGAGAACTAAAGGAGACAGAACTTTTACAACAGTGGCCCCCAGACTCCGTAACGCTTTCCCACCATGGCTGAGATCTGTGGACTCTGTAATCCTTTTTGAACTTGCTTTCAGGTAATATATTATTTTGGGTAACTTTTTGTTATGTTTTTAGCATTTTGTTGTGAAGCATTCTGTGATATTTATCTTGAAAGGTGCTGTCTAAATAACATGTTACTTACTTACCTATATTCCAATTCATGTTGGTTTTAAAGCGCAAACAGATCAAAAATTCTCAAAAGAAAAACCTCAGTCAGAATCAACAGGCCCAAATGGATTGACATTTCTGTCAGTTTCAAAGGGTCAGTTAAACCATTCCATAAACTGATCATTTGGAGAAAAAAAAAGGTATAATGCCAGTGATTCAACCACCCATCTTTGTTGTGTATGTGTGGCTCCATTTTTAATCTTTCCCAAAATGTTGGCTCCCAAGCTGAACTGGTCCTCTGCAGAATTTTTTATGACATAGTCTTAACGAATTAAGAGCAATGCAATAACAAGATCTGCATGATAGATATTTATCTTCAGGGAGCTCATCGAACACAAGAAACATGCCAGTCATTATGGAAGAAAAATGCATGGCATATTTAAAATGTGTTAAACTTTTCCATTTAATTGTGTCTGTGCATGTAAACACCAGACCATATCAAGTCCAATTTCATGTAAACCGCTGACCTGAAATCTTAAGATTGGAAAAAATGTGTGCAAGTAACTCCAGCTGCAGTATGATCCAGGTACACTAGGATGCATAATTCATATTTGTTCTGCTGTAAATCCCGTCTTTACCCAGAGTCCCATCCCAATAAACACTTATCTCCATCCAATAACTACTTGCTCTCTGAGTGCAAACAAGAATGCTGCCTGGTGTCTGATTAAAGATGATGGTATCCATGCTGATTGAACTGACATAGGGTCAAGGTCAGGAATTTAGGAGATGGACTGATTCTTGTTTAAAGTCTGAGTACCTACCACATATGTCATTTTCTCAGTTTCCTCCTTAGACAGGATTTCCACTTCAATATCTGTGCTGTAGAATTGTCGTCCCACTTGGGAGAGCTGCCCTGCAGGAATCAGACATGTGTGTGTAGAGGTCAACTTTGTGCACTGGAGATTAAGTCAGAATAGGCTTGTGTGAGCTTAGGGTTAAGTAGGTTTATATTTTGTTTTATTTTAAATCAAGGACCCAATAGGTTAACCCTTTCTGTCTCAGCAGCGGTGTTCTGATGAACCTCATTATTGTGGATAGTTTTTTTTTTGTTTTCTTTTTCGCCTCAGTTTTCTTAAAATTTTATATATGTTGTATGCTGTGTCTGAAAACTGTTTCTTTATCTAGTCAAACGTGACAGTAATTCTGTATCAAAACAATTTCAGTTCTTCTCTGTGCTCTAAAGCCATTCTTTTTCTTTCTTAATCACACTGAGACCTGTGAGGCTAGGCTCTCTCCCAGCATGCAATCGACAGAAACTCACACAAACGCGGGAGAGATGTAAGCGTTGCATTACAGACAGGTCTAGGGTTTGGGGTCAGACCAATTTCCTGTTGCTCTGGTAAACCATTTTGCACACCTGCTGCTTACCCCATCATGTTTCTTGTTACCTTTGACAAACTGGGTGAAGCCCTTGCGGGTGCTGCGGTAGTGCAGCGTGAGGCTCGTCTCACATTCCTCCTCTACACAGAAACTTGGTGGCTGCACCTTGGGGAAAGAGAAGCGGAAGTACTCGTGCAGGTTGTCCAACTCATTGATGAAGTCCCGCACATTTCGTCCCAAAACCTGGAAACGATGGTGCACGGAGTTATTTAAGCATTAAACCAGAACTGTAGTTACGTACTGTAAATGTAAATAATGTTTGATTTAAAAGTGTTTTTCATGTTGCCACAAACTTTGTAGTTTCTTGTCAGTGTTGTTTTTACACACTGCACAGTGGGGCTGAAAATCACAATTTAGCCCCACTGTTGCTACTTTATATACATGGGATTTTATTTTTATTTATTTACCTTCAGAATCCGCTCATATCCATAGTTTCCAATCCTCTTGACCATATAGACCCCAAAGGCATACATGAGCTCATCGTGGGTCTTTCCTAGAACTTCACCTGCTGCCTTTGCCAACCGCAGGATCAAGTTGTCACTGTATAGAAGGAGTGCCCCCCCATTTTTTCATTATTGCAGTTATTCTTTGATGCTTAAATTGGCTTTTTTGAGTGCAGATTTGGTCAGTATAAAAGGCATAATGTTGAAACATTATTTTGTTTCTTTTATTGTCATCTGCTCATCTGGAGCTCTGCAAGAAAAATGTTTTTCACCCACTTTTTACTTTTGTAATCTGTGATGTGACAATAAAGCTGAATCTGAATCATAAAAATCATAAATGGAAACAAAGCCAGCTTGTTTAATGAGTAATATAGTATATTATTGCAGCCATCCTAACTTATATTACACAGCACATAGTCCAAGTTAAATATATGCAGCCTTAAAATTGCATCAATTTTTTCCCTATACTTTTTGGATGCAGCATCTGAATGTGGATAAGCATTGTGAGACTGCTTATTGTATTCTACAGTTCTCAATATATGATTATTTCTGTTTAAGTACTGAAATCCAAGACATTGTGCAGATAGTTCCTAAAACGATTAGCGGTCATCACAATATGCTGGGGAATGGAAAACAACAACATACTTGTACATCTGATGTCTGACAAACTTGAGGTGGGGTATCTCCGCTCGGTTCTCAATCAGTCTCCACACATCCTCCCCGTAGGATTCATTAATATAATCATTCACTGCTTCCAAATACAGGCCGTACATCTTCAGAGGGTTAGGAAACCTCCAGACTGCTTAACTGAGAAGAGATCACGGAAAAACTGACCTATCCAAAACACAGGCTTGGAGTAATCTTTTATGATAGTTTAAAATATTACCTACCTTCTGTGAGAGGACAGAAGGTAGGTATGAGAATAAAATAAATATTCCAGGACACAGTTCATATTCAGTCCACATGTGATGAACTAAAGAAGCAAGTATCCTTTTTTACCTGTGTCACACAACAATCATGAAAACTCAGGCAGCTGCTCCGGGCACCAGCTACATCTCAGAAAGTGTTTAAAAAAAAAAAAGAACTGTTAATGCTGTGTATGTCCACTGCTGCTTTACACCTACTGTAAAATTTTACTGTTATGGAAAATACAAGGCACCGAAGACACATAACAAGGTGATCAACCAGTGTGCAATGCTCGTAACCCGTCAGTTATTGACAATTAAATCCATAATATACAACTAAAAAATGCTAAAAAGCTTGAAAAGGTGCAAAGACAAGTCCCCTTACCTGCAGTCTCACAGTGCTGTGTAGGCTACAACTGTGCCTGCCAGTGCACCAGCATTACTAAGAGTTTCCACCTGCAGCTGACATGTGTGCTCTCCCCTGACACTTGCCTGCCAGGTCAACAGGTGACCTGATCCAAAATAGTATCACCAAGGCATGTTTGTGGCAGGTAATAATATATTTTTTTTCCAGACTTCAGTCTAATTTGTGAAGAAAGAGGTCTGGGCTGGCTGTGACTGGTTATGGGAATCCCTTAAAAAACCAGCTCAGTTTCCATCTTAGTTCACGATGTCAGGCTCATTATCCGAAATTAGCTTGTACTCTTTTGCAAAAACTCATTATTGCTACAGGTTGTTTGACTAATTAGTTTAAATTTGCATAATTACAGTCAGGTGCACACGAAACTGACAGGCATTGTGTTGAGATTGGCATTTGAAAGGTTTTGTTGCTTTGTGAAGTGTAGCTAAATGGATCCATTCAAAACATTCGGGCCTCCTGTTAAGGCTGCTATTTTCTACCCCCTTGATCAGTGAAGGTTAAAATTTGACAAACATTGGTGTTTTGACTCATGTCATGATATCTGTTTTGACCACCAGAAAGTACTTTTTGCATTTGAAAAGAATTTTTTTTTTATGATATAACAGGCATATATATGATAGGTGAGGCTTCATTTAAAAAAAAAACAACTGTTGACTAGTGTGGCTTACTCGGTTTCTAAGGTGAGATAAACAGTTGAACATATCCACTAGGGGGCACTGTTACAACATCCTTAATTTATTACTGGCTCTTCCAACACTTCCACTGGTGGAGATTAAAACTAAAAAAATGTGTGGCTGTGGCCTTTTGGTAAGGCCAGACAGGGAAGATCAAGCATTCTGTCATTTTCTGACATTTGTGGCCTTTTATATTTGCCCTGTTGCAAAATACACAGACCTAGTTCAAAATATAATTTTATTCCTTGAAAAGACCAGTTTCAGTCATGAACAAAGAGAAATTAATTTTTTACTTTCACTTTTTTAATATTTAAATTCTGACCTGGAAGGTTGGGAGGCTCACTCCTATCATGTGGCGGTCTAATTAAGAAAACACTTTGAGCCATCCAGCCACCGCTTTCCACCACACCTACTCTCCACTAGGCAACCAAAGGGGTGATGACAGCTAACCTGTACTACCTGCTCTGTGCGATAATGAGCCACTCTCTCTTCCATTTATTGTATGGCTTCTAGCCCTATTCCCCGCCTCTGTCTTCCAAGCAATCCCCTATATTCCACATGCTGCCTTCTGTCTTTAATGGCCTCTAGTGCAGCTTTTGCCACACTGTGGCCTGGGAGGTCTGCTGCTACCTCTTAGCCAGGGAACAGAGGGAGATAACAATGTGCTGATGGTGCCAACCACAACTCCACACAGATGCTGCGAGAGCTTTCATTAAAGATGACATGACTCATCTTCTTTTGCTTTGCCAATATTACACCCTGCCTTCCTTCCTTTCCCACAAAGAGAGAGGTGCCGCTGTTTCAAAAGGTGCCCATTCATGCCATTTTTCAAATGCTAGCAGGGAGCCAAGGAACACCTCTCTACCATTGTTTGATGTGAACAACAGAAACACACACAGCTTCACACTTAGACAAATGGGCACACAGCCCTGTTTTTCCTATTACTCCACCACATGCGCCGGTGGTATCTTTTTCATTCTTACTCATATATGTTTCCTGTCTGTCCTTGCTGGTTATCTGGGCTGGCTGAGGCTGATAACTCTCCTAACACAGCAACGATCCAATCTTAGGAGAGAATCAGGGTCACTGGAGGAAACCATGCATAGTTGGGGCCCATTCAGCTACAGCAAAAAGACAGATTTATATAAGTTGTATATCATCGAAGCACAAAACGAGCTCAGCGTTCAAAAAAAGAGACATTGATTAAAGCATCAGCACAAAGCACGGTCACATTATTGGAGCGTTTCAGTAGAGCCGCACGATGGAGTTATCAGGTGACAAACTTGCACCATAAACTGCCGCTTATATTTTATAACCAGCAGCCCTTCAAGATAAAATTGCACATCTCTTTGCTGTAGCAGGGCTGTGACTGCACTAAAGCTGCAGGTATGAATCCTACGATGTGACAAAATGGAAATCTCTGCCTCCATGGAGGAGCTGTAACTGCTGTGACCCCGTGGTGGAATACTTAATGGGACTCTATCTGTATCCCAGTCGTCCCATCTCTCAATCCACTGAGCTATACCCCACCCACACACACACACACACACACGCACCTCCCACTGCAAACGAATATTCCATATTTATCCTGCACAATCCCATGATACCTCACTCTTATTGGTTTTACTGTAGACACAGCAGGAGCTGCTCCATAAAGTTACGCTAGCTGAATGCTAACAATGTCGGAGAATCTTATTGTGACTTTATGCAGCAACCAAGATCCTCACTTTTGCTGTATTTATAGCTCCTCTGTGAGTTCTTCCCCTCTCTTCCCTCCCTGTCTGTTTCTTTTCAGTTTCACCTGTCAGCATCTCTATCTTTCCCCCGGTATTCTTTACTCCACTGGATTTTTTTCTCTCTCTTTTTACTATCTCTACAAAGACCAATTCTCAATCTCCTCCAACGTAGGCTGTCTCCAGCTTTCCGTCATCATTTAAGGCAGCATTTTGGCAGTATCAGTCCAGATTATTGTTATGGTTCAGCACATGCATGCGCAGGTGTTTCATCCCTGTCTGTCTACTCTGCATTATTTTAATTGAATCTTCCTTTGCGATTTAAAAGCATGTCCTGTGGGGAAGTTATTAGGCCTATTTCTGTGTGCCACTGTGAGGTGAAGGTAACAGAACCTGACCAAACGCTGCTCATATTCACTCAGTCTCTCTACAGACCCTTTCAACTGCAACCAGTGGAAGTACAGTGCTCTTGGAGGTGTAAAAATAGTGTCAAATTCTAACAAAGGCAATTCTAAAACTAGAGATAGGAGAAAGGGAAGTGTGTAGGGGGGTGCGATTCAGAAAAGAAAGGGAATTCAGGGTTCCGCAGTCTGCATATAAATATTCTATTAACTTCAGCCGGCTCCATAACGGTATGGCTCTGTGGTTTTGTATTCAGTGCCTGGAATTTGAAATGAAATTATTGTGGAGGTGGAGGTAGAAAGGGCGGTACTGGTGGTGAAATAGCTGCTTCCTTTCTTCCAATTTTCTCCTCTTCCCTCTTTCGCCCCTTTGCCTTATCACGGGTGACACTAATCCAATTTCAGCTCCGCTTGTGACAGCTCTAACATGGTTTGGTGTACCGATTCCACCTGCCTTATGCACCCACACAAACATATAAGTGGTTCACGCACACTTTGAAAGGTCACATACAGTATCCGCACAATGTACACACTGAGTGATGCGTGTATGTCCAAGTGTGCACTTTAAAAACGCATGCACACAAAATCTCACACACATGTGCGTCACTCACAAAATACAGACTTTGTCAGTTACTCAACACGTCTTTAAATTATACATTTGCACTGTGACCAGTGAATCTGCATCTGAAGTAAGAATGATGCAGTACATTTGGTCAGCAGGGGTTTACTCTAAATTACTCATTTGCTCAGGTTTTACAGTATCTACCAGTCAGACTTGCCACCACAGTACCATGGGGGTAGACTGGGAACCCATCTACAGACTGCTAGTAGCTGTCCAGGCCAAGCCTTTGTGTTTTGTTCACTTTTTTTTTTTTTTTAACAAATGCATATAAATGGGAAATAAAAAGAGTGAGAAAGGTAAATAGTCATCGGATACTAGTCAATGGTTTTGAGATTAATGCAATCTTTTTTTTTGCTTTCCACACAGACTTTTTACCTGCTACAAGCTATTGTCCATTGCCTACAGATTCTTTATTTATGCTCAAAAAATGAAAGCAACACTTTTTAATCAGAGTACAGCATCAAGTCGGTTAAACTTCTGGGATATTGATCTGGTCAGTTAAGTAGCAGAGGGGGTTGTTATTCAGTTTTCAGCTGCTTTATTGTTAATGAAATTAACAACTGGTGCATCGTTGGGGCAACAAATGCCGCGTTTCCATTAGTACCTACTCAGCGCGGGTCGACTCAGCTCAGCATGACTCGCTGCGGTTTTGTTTTGTTTCCATTACAATTGAGGACCACCTCAGTGTGGGTGGAGTCATTATAGCAACGTGGGCAGAAATCTCATGACGTAATTTGTATGTGACTCGAAGTGTGTTTGCCTTTGTCTACACCTCTGTGTTGTGCGATGGTACCCATGAGCAGCCATTAGCTCGGAGAACTCATGATAAACTTTCTCATTTCTCGTCTCATCTCCCACCAAGCACAGAAACGTCTGCACCTCTTCATTCGGCCACGGTGTTGGTTTGCATGCTTCCGTTTCTTGCTGTCGGGTTTTAAAAAAAGCACGGTTGATTCTGGTGAAGGAGTCGTTTTCATGACTCCGGTAGTGACGACATTCCCTGGCCAATCAGTGGCATGTTGTTCATTAACATCACATTTTTGGATCGCCTCCAATCGCTTCTAACCCCGGTTGAGTGGGTACTAAAAAAGTACCTGGTACCAGGTACTATAGGAAATGCCTACAAATGACACAACCCCCAAAACAGGAATGGTTTTACAGGTGGAGGCCACTGACATTTTTTTCCTTCCTCACATCATCATTTAGTTAGGTCAGTGTCACTACTGGTTGCATGAGGCGATACCTGGACCATAAAGAGGATGCACAGGCAGTCCAACTCCTCCAGGATGGCACATCAATATGTGTCATTGCCAGAAGATTTGCTGTGTCTCCCAGCACAGTCTCAGAGCATGGAGGAGATTCCAGGAGACAGGAAGTTACTTTAGGAGAGCTGGACAGGGCTGTAGAAGGTCCTTAACCCATGAGCAGGACAAGTATCTGCTCCTTTGTGTGCAAGAAGGAACAGGATGAGCTCTGCCAGAGCCCTACAAAATTACCTCCAGCAGGCCACTGGTTACCAAATAATCAGAAACAGACGTCATGAGGGTGGCTTGAGGGCCTGACATCCTCTAACGGACCCTGTGTTCACTGCCCAGCACTGTGGAGACTGATTGGCATTTGCTAAAGAATACCAGAATTGGCAAGTTTACCACTGGAGCGCTGTGCTTTTCACAGATGAGAGCAGGTTCACCATGAGCACATGTGATAGATGTGAAAGGGTCCGTCAGACCCTATGCTGGTGCAGTGGGTCCTGTGTCTCCTCCTGATACTCGACAATGCCAGGCCTCATGTGGCAAGAGTATGCAGGCAGTTCCTGGAGAATAAAGGAACTAATACCACTGACTAGCCCTCAGGCTCACCTGACTTAAATCTAATAGAACACCTCTGGCGCATTGTTTCGGTCCATCCGACAATGCCAGGTTGCGCCTCAGGCTGTCCTGAAGCTCAGTGATGCCCTGGTCCAGATCTGGGAGGAGATCCCCCAGGACACCATCCATTGTCTCATTACGAGCATGCCCCGACATTGTCAGGCACACATACAAGGATGTAGGGGCCATTGAAACTACTGATTAAGTAACATTTTAAATTGGTGCAATGAAATTTTGGCCAAATGGACTATCCCGCCACATCAGGTTTTCACTTTGACTTTCAGGTGCCTTTGAATTCAGCCCTCTGTAGGTTGATTATTTTCATTTCCATCAAACGATGTGGTCTTCTTTCATTCCTGACACATCACCCACTCCATATCAGTATAGATATCCAGCATGATCTCATTTTCCCATACATATCTAATGTGTTTTCGAAGTGTTTGTTTAAATTTTTTTTTTTTTAGCAGTGCACAATATACTGTATTTATGCAGACAGTGGAGATGACTTGAATTTAATGTATTCGTTGTTTCAACTCCACGATAAAACATCTTTCCAAAAACCTCTGGCACAGTTGCTGTTAATAATACACAGGCTTCACACAATATTCGAAGAAGTGATCCTTTAAGCATGATTATATAACTTTGATAAAACAAAACTTAAAGTTCACTTACTGCTGAAAGCTTGAGGAATAACTAAAGTAAATGTCAAATCATTATAGTACTGTATTGTGGTAGCAAGTATTTCCAGAGTTGAGTGTTTGCTTTACTTTCCAATCAAATTCTGCCTTATTACTAACAATTCATTAAGTGGAAAAAAAAAAAAGAAGACGTCTGAAGCAGATTTAGACATTGTGTCAGTCTTTCTTTTACTCTCAGCACAAAACATGGCTGTATTGCCTCAGCCTCTTGGGGATACTGTTGGTGGAGAAATTAGTCTCTTTGCGCCTTCTATGATGGATTTCTCCCTGTTTGATTATTGAATCTCGCTGCAGAATTGTGAGATTAGGAATAAGCCCATGGCTCTTTGATTCTGAGTGACTGACACCAAAGGCTGACATTAACCGATGGTTTAGAAATTGCATTATAGTGGCTCGAAATGAGAAAATTATACCCCCAAACAACAAAACCGGTAAGAAATGTAACACAACAGCAAAACTGTTCTTTGAATGTCCAGTACAAACAATAGAGCTCACAATCAAAATTCAAACTAGGGTTGGAAACTGGTACTTCAAATCCATCGATTTTGTAATACACAAACACGAGACAACAGCATTTTTTACCTCAAATGTATCTTACATCAGAAGTGTAGGCCCGTATTTCAGCCTCAGGCACTTATTGTTCTCGTCTTCAGATTCCTGGCAACCCAAGAGCGAGGTTTAGTTGACAAGGACCTCCAGTGATGATGTGAACCATGACTTCAGACATATGGATTTAAGTAGTAGGACACTGAGATGCTAAGCCCTTAAAAAAAGATGTTGAAATGGATGACTCAGCAATATGTTGGATGGGCAGAGAAGCTGTTTAATATTTTTATACAAACAGCATTGTCCTTCGACCATCACACTGATCATTTCTTAACTTAAACCGAGTTTTTTTCAACAGAGTTAAATTTACTAAGAAAGCATTTAATCCAGCCAAGATGTTACATTGTTGCTGGAGTAAGTTGAGTCAGCTAAGAGATGCTCTCTGCTAACAGAAGCTCTCTGTTGATTTCACACCTAGATTGTATTATTAGCAGGCAGAAGACATTAAATGCATACAGTGGGTGAAGTAAGGACACTGACTGGGGAGGGTGGTGGCATGGTATTTAATTCTGATTATGACTATCAGTACTTCATGCATTTGCACCATTTATCTGTTTCCTGTCTGTGGGTTTCTGCATTAACTGGCTTTTATATGTAATTTACTGCTCAGCCCTCTGCCCACATTGATTTTTATGGTCCAAACAGCCCACACTGGAATGAATGACACCAAAAAGCAGATAATTGAGCACATTGTAAGTAATGCTGGCATAAATTCTGTTTTGATTTTATGCTAAAAATAGGTAGTGACTTCACATGTAATTTTATAACTGACAACCATTTGGCACATCGCGTTATATATTATTTGTACAAATCACTTCACAATTGTGATTTATGAATTCCTGTTTTGCAGGCTTCAAAAGTGGAGACAGAGTGCCAGTCGTGGAGGTTTTTCAGCCGCTGTGAAGTGGCGGGCAAAGAGTGCGTAATGAGAGAATGTTTGTGGGGTTAAGAAAAGTTTTGAATTTTATTTTAGTAACTTGAACAAGTGCTGAAGAAAGCAGTTCTTCTCTCGGCTAGTAATGTTACAGTGACCACACAACACAGGAAACAGGAGACGACAACTCAAAGATGATAAACCTTCAGTGTTTTCCTTCATCTCCTTTTGTGGGTTATTGTTGCCACATCGATGCACATACACAGTGGCACACATGCGTATACACACACATACACGCACACACCTTTCCACACATCACTGAGCATCCCATTTCCTATTCCTATCCCCCAAGTTTTCACTGTGAGTCCTTTGACAGTTGTCACCCCCCCTGAACATCTTTCAGAGTAGCGCATTTATTTTTTTTGCGTGGTTGGGCAGCGGTGTCTAAATGGGAGGCAAGGTCACGGAGTCTTTGCTGAGATGGTCCCCAGAGGATGCACACACAAAACAAATGATGGCGAAACAAAAAAGCCAACATCGGTTTCCAGAAAGAGGGTAATTGCATCACAAAGAAGTAATTTAAAACAGGGTCACAGCCCGGCTGTTGTGGGCCCCTTTATATTTGTGTATGTGCAGTTGTGTTGTATCTTGCTACGCGTACACACAGGCCTCCAGTGGTGCAGCGGTTCAGTCAGCAGTGAGTGTCGTAAATCATTCACACAACAATGCGACAGAGGCTTGGAGATTATGGCTGAAGTACTGTTTACACTGAAATAATGGCTGAACTTCAGTCTCAGTTTTAACCACATTTGTCACAAACTGTCATCTAGCACAGCCTGAAACCCAAGAATTCTTACTAGCAGGTCGATGACAATGGTAATGAAATGCTTTGTGGGTAATAATGGGTTGTGCTTACTCCCCAGTCACTATTATTTCAGAGATACCATCAGCAAAGTATTAGAACATCTAAATTTAGTATAGTTACTTATTTGGCTCATTAGATTTGTATTGTACATTAAAAATACTGGAACTATTCTAAGTAATCTAATTCTCTCTCCAAACATGTGCTTATATAGCCTTTTCAGACATGAGATGCAAAACATTGCTGGCTTCATGGGTCTGTTAAAGTTCTGTCATTCAGACATGGGCTGTTCTTCTGTTAGTGTTTCTCTATTTCATTCAGAAATATGTGCGACATTAAAAGAAAATGCCACATCATTCACACAATACCCTGCTGGAGATTTGACAGTACATCAGCATTAAGTCAGAGTTTACTTAGACACATGGATGTATTTTTATAGTTACTCCGATGATGAGAGAAGTCGCGTGTTGTAGTTAGTTATGTGAACACATCCATATTCACTGAATTTAGTAAGTAAATCAGACAATTTTTCATAAATGGTGACTCTGTGTGACAGCTCACCAGTCTGAAGTAAAGAACACAGTCATTTACTGTTGGTTTCTGATCAATACTGTCTCAGTGTCAAGGATAATTTATTAGAAGTAAATAACAAACTTGAAATGTCAAACTAACTCCCCCCGATGTCTTATTAAAACTCTTGTTACAATCATTACTTTTGAGTCTCTTAATTTGATGTGTCACAGGCTCTGTCTTTATCACCTGTGAAGGTGTGCTCCTTAGATATTTAATGCGTGAGGAAAAGTTCACACTACATGTGAGGTGTGCTGGTTTGGAGCCCACATCTGCATGTTTCCAGCACCAGTGTCTTTTGCACCCTCTGTGATGATTAAGGATTGAGGTGTTGGTGCTGAAATGTTAAAAAAACAAACCAAAATGCTTTAACATGGACAAATGTGTTTTGTTTTGTTTTTTTAATGAAGGAGCATCTTTTAGGCTTTCTTTTAATTAGCATGAGATTTAGTTTGAAAGTGAAAGCGAGTGTCTGACATCAAAAGCGTGAGATTTTTTTCCCCACTTTATTGCTGTTTGGTGCATTCTAACTCACAAAGATGCAGAGCAGAGATGTACATGTTTTTAAATCTTCTACGTATCTGTTGAGTAAAGTTAAGGCATGCATTCCAACTTGCCTTGTTGAAAATGATTCATAAATTTCCCTATGTGTAGGTCTTGGTAAGGTTATCATCACTGCTTTTATAGAAAAGCGACCACATGGAACTGCCCCTTACAGATGTCAAGTTCTGGCAAGCCATTGTTACAGTTTGTGTGAGGGTAATGCTCTTCATATTCACATTGTGTTCTTTTTTTTTTTTCATGTCATAGTCAGCCCATTCTTTGTCTTGTATCAACCCTCGGTCAGGGTAACCAGTGCAGTGGTTACCCGAAAGCATAATTTTTCAGCATGCAGGGTTAAAGGGGCACATTTCAACCCAAACTTGATTCTCTAGCCAAGCCTAACTGCTTAAACCTAACCAGACTGTGAGAAAAAGTTCTCCTCTCTGTTACTCTTTCAAAAAGGACCGTATCCAAAACTGTCAAGGCATCAGTGCCCAGGATCCCCTTTTGCTTCTTCAAGAACACAACAGCAGTTTTTGGGATGAAACAGCTGAAGTAAACATCCATGGTGACTGCTCTATGCTCTAATTCAAATACAGTTAAACTGCCCGGCTGGATGGAAGTTGTTGATTTTCCTGGTTAGCTTTTCTTTTTAAAGCAATCATTGATCAGAAGCTGATGAGGGTTAGCCACCTATCTAGATGCAGGGAGAAATAATTATAGTGACATAAAACGTCACTAGGGATATTTTTATTATCCTTCAGAAAAATTAAAAAAAAGGACTTGATATAACTTCCCCATAAATAAGCTCAATTTTGATAAAGAGATGTGTTGAATTAAAGGCAAATAACCCCCCAATCCAAATAGTGTAAATACATCAGATTACAATGCAGCAATAGGGTCTAAGAAATTCACTTATCCTGTAATAATGTGCTGTTTTTTATGATTATTTCTCTTTTTCTACCCCAAACTAACAAAAATAAAATAAAAAAACTCCAAATAGTTTCTCTTTCACTGTTTGAAAATCAATTCCAGAAAATTAAGAAACAAAGGTCGGGTTAAAGATTGAAAAGAAACCAATCGAAAAACAAGTAAATCATAGCTCTTGGTTACAGAATATCCAGGAAACACAAGAATAAGAGTCTGAAATGGAAATTGTGCATAAAAAAAATGTTGGCAGCATGCAGCACTGAACAGGTCATCTGGCAGCCAAGGAGTCCCAGTAGCTCTCTGAAGCTGGTTAAACACCTCCTGCTGGATGAAGCGGCATGGTGCTTTTGTCTTGACGCTGAAATGGTTTGAGTCCGTCAGAACCCTCTGCACACTCCCTTCCCCTGCACAGGGGCTGGTGATGAAGCCCTACAGCACGAGTTGGGATTAGATCTATAATCCTTTTTATTTCTCTGTAGATTCTTCTGGAGTGCAGATGATACAAAAAAAAAATTTGAGCTTGACCCTCGCTGTCCCTCTGCAGTGGGAGGCCTTTTTATCATTCATGGCGGTTTGTATCATTGTCTGCTAGTGTCTTTGCAGCAATGTCACTCTCATTTAAGAAGTCTGATGTTTCTGGACAGTTTCTTACTGCTAACAACGTTGGAAGAGAGGAACGATATCGTGTTTGATTTACTTCTGCATGATTGTCACCAGGACCATGAGCCACTTATTTGTTTCGTCTTCCCACATCCCATTGGCTTTTGGATCAAAATGCTTTTAGTGGACTGTGACCATAGTATACGATTGTGTATTACTGGGCTCCCCCCCCCCAAAAAAAATAATGACATAAGAATACGCACAGTGCAATGATATCACATGAATATGTAAAAATGTATGAATACAAAGACTAGAAACAGTTGAATATCACAGAATTTGATTTAAATTATACAAAATAATAATGAGCAAGAATTGAGCCTTAAAAAAATCCTCAGGTTTTGGAAATCAGGGTTTTGATATACTTTACAGAGATCAGAGATTACAACTACATGCATCTTTTATGGGACATTTGCCAGCATGCAATTGCTTTCACATTTTTTTTTGTTAATTTGGCAAGAAGATGAGTTTGTTGCTCAACAAATCCATGTCATCTATAAAAGCTTGGTAAAAGACAAGTGCTTTAAAGACATAGTAGTCACATTAATATAACAGTATAGTGGCACACATTGTTTTGTTGTAAAACTCATTAAACTGCGTGGGACACTGTTGAAAATGGGTGTGTTTGCCATAATGTTTTGCCCTTGTAATGTGTTGGCTTGTTTGCATGCCAGTGTAGATAAGACACTGCTGTGTGTTTTGCCAGTGTGTTCAACGTATCGCTGTGCAGCTCGTTTTGGATGCTGTGAGGCCAGGTCTCTGCCAAGTGATTGGGTCTTAGCAGGGATCTCCTCACAGGCGGTAAATGGATACCAGATTGTGGATCTCATATGTTTAAACTCATTAACGAGATGCATGCTTAAGTGCCAGGGTGCTTATCTGTAGGAAGTACAGGTTCTCTGAGAAAATGTGATAAATGATAAATGTACATAACATCATGAATTTTGTTAGCTTACAGATCTCAGTTAGAAGAAGATGTAATTATGAACTACAGATACTATAGAGGATGAAATCTAAGCACCATTACGTTGATTAATACCCCAAACTCTAAAAATGTTAAGCTCATATAATATTCAAAAGTTTCTGACTTGTTTCTGTGTTTGAGCCTGGTTTGAACTCAGGATCAGGGAAACCCATCTCTAATTATAACCATTACGCCCGTCAAGGCCTGCGAGACCAAGACGAACCACACAGTATAGCTATGCAGTGTGTAAGAGGGTACCACAGGGGAGCTCAGTGTGTACAACTTCATCAGTTCATTGAAAAGAAGGCTGTGCCGCAGGGGTAAGGCTCCCGTCTTTCCAACAAAACCTCTCATTTACAGCAGCTGCAAATTTTCTCTATGCTTCACTTCCCTGTGACCACCCAGTCCTGCGCGACACCATCGGTCCTGGGATGAGATTATCATAAACCTCGAGCCATACACATTCATAGCACAAAGAGACAAGCTCCGGCAATGAGGGGACACACACACACTCGAATTTCACTGTCCTATTGTTTTCATGGATGCTGGGTGGTGCGATAAACCAAATATAGAGGGGGGAGGTGGGGTTGTCGTCAGTGATGAGGGTGGCAGTGATGTTGGTGGGATGCGTGTTTCTTCTGTGCCAGATGCTTGTGGTGCGCCAAAGACAGCCACGTGCCACCCACCCCTCCTCTCGCCACCGTCCTGTGCCAGCTTGACACAGCCATCTGCGCGCTTGCTTGGCAGCATCTCCCTCCAGTCAAATTTACATTCTTGCACAATCCTCATTCCTTTCCGTTTGTGCCCTCGAGGGAATGTGTCAAGGTGTTGCAGTCCAAGAAGTCCCTCGAGGATGCCTGAGAATGAGCTCAGCAATTTGTAATTCCTAAACTCTACCCCAAGCAGTCTGTATTCTATTAACATTTATTAAAGCTTATCAAAGGCCTGAGAGGAAGCACCGAGAAAAGTACTTTGTTGATGCTGTGTGCTGACAGTACTCAGATTTTCAGGAGGTATGCAACTCTATCTGTCTGCCTTTATCCTGAGTTTGACATCACAAAGGGCCAAAGGTGGCCACGTTCTTCTTCTTCTTCTTTCTAGCATGATTAGATTTTTTTATGATGGCCGCAGATAGAACCATTCTATTCTGGACTGAGAGAAAATATACCAGTGTAGAAAGAGGCCTTTTGTTCATTTAATTTTTTCATCTCTGTAGAAATTGAAGTACAGCTAGACAATCTTGGCCACTGTAAGAGCGAAGTGCAACATTAGAGAACAATTCAGTAAGAAAAACAACAGATGGCGAGGCGTATGAAGCAGGGGGAGGATGGAGCATATTGTTTTCATGTAAAATTAAATCTTAGGTAATAAAGGGAAACATAATGCAAACTGATCTGTGATCACATACTATTGCTAAACTTTCTCATTGTGTTTCCTCTCCTGCCATACCTCATTGTCTTTCTCATCCCAATTAGTGCCGTTTAAAATTGTTCTAGCCGTTTTTATTGCCAATCAGATAGCCTTCATGCCCTGGAGGTCTCTGCTTAATATTTTATCTACAGCTGTGTGGATATCATCAGCAGAGATTTCCCCATTCTTCTGGTTTCATTTCAAACTTTCATTTAAAGTCAGATGCTCAGTATAGAGGCATCAAACCCCAGTCTAAATAATGATGATGACATTTACATGACTAATTGATGCTGTGGTGCCATTCTAGCTCGTTCTTTTGGAAAACACGCAAGTGATGAGAGTGCTAATCCGTGCTGACGTAGGGATCAGAATCATGCATATTTAGATCTAATGTGGCATTTAGCCAGGGAGGATATACAGTAACTGAATATTCTCAGGGCATACATTGTCAGCTGTTTCATTTTATTAAGCGAGGGTGATGTAAATACTTCAATGTTATGGAAATTGGCATTTTACATTACTTTATAGTTACATTTATAACTCTTTTTCAGCGTAGTCGCGCTAGGTAGGGTTCATTATCCCGCTTAAAAACAATCTGAAAATTCCTTCCTTTTCACTACATCATGGTGTTTGTGTTAAGTAATCAGTTTCTGTGCATTGTCCACGCTTTTATTTGTATGTATGTTTAAGATGACACAACTACACTACAACTGTAGTGTGGATTGTTTCCCCCAGAAGCCAAAATTAGTCATATTTAGACAAAAAATGGAGTGCTAAGTCATCAGCTAATACTAGCAATCCTTAGTCTGCATGGGTGCAGATATCTGCTAATTTGTATAATGACTTTCACTCACCAAAACTGGAGCACCACTTTGACTGTCTGTTAAACAATTAACTACACAACAACTGAGATTATTTGTCAGACGATTTAAATAAAGTGCCCCAAAAAAATCCACAAATGAGTTTCAAGAAACCCGGTTAAGCACCTAAATTAGCGGTAGAGGTGAAGCCTAGCATACAGTTAGCAGCCTCAAACCAGGTACACACCAATAGTAGATAACCTTAAGCATTACAGACAGTTGTTGTGAAGGGTTAAATTAGCTATACAGGCCTAAAATGTTTTTATAGCACTCTGTAGAAGTGTTTATTTCTGATGTAAAACACAATGACCGTCTGAGTTGCTGTTTGATTTTAATCGGTATTGAAGCAAGCCTCAAGTGGGCGTTTGAGGACCTGCAGTTTTTCTCCTTTTATGCATTCCTTCTGGGTGCTCACACCTCCTGCCACAGTCCAAAGACATGCTTGTTAGGTTAACTGGTGATTCTAAAGTGTCTAATAGTCTTCTTAGCCCTGTGATGGACTGCTGATGTCAAAAAATGTCAAAAATATAGACAATTTGTCTCTTTAAGTTTTTGGGTTTTTTTTACACTTTGCTTTCCCCTCCAATTAAGAGGAGTTAGCGAAATGTCAACAAAGTACTTAAAGGTCCAAATTATGTTATATTTTTGACCGTGGGCTGGAAATGGGAGGCAGGGCTGGAAGTGACCCGCGGGCTAGGAGTTTGAGACTGCTGGTCCAGGGTGTATCCCAACTCTTCTCTGATGTCAATTGACATAGGCTTCAGCCATCTGTTAATTGGATAAGTGGAAGAAAATGTATGGCTGAATAGATGGAAGGTCTCCACTTGGCTATCAATGTGTAGCAAGTCTCCTAAGCAGGGTAAGCTGTTCAGAATTAGTTGCTCATAGAGTACGTTCTCCATCTCCACCATTGTTGTATTTCTTAATTTTCAAGAAATAATTTTAAAAATGTGATACAATTTAATGGGTCACTCCTTTGCTTATACAGCAGAATTATATATGCCACTGACCGACCAAATTTACTGAAATTCAGCCTGGTTGTTTTTGTAGTTATTTTGTAATTCTGCTCACAAATGCGACACACACACTAGACACTACAAACAGAAAATTCATGCATGTTCAGCAAATCATTCTTTGACAGAATATGAACGTGAAAACTTCATAGTTTTCTGCCTGGATGAAAGCAAACTGTTACTTAGAGTTATTGAACCATTTGCAGAGGTTGTTGTTGATGTTTTTGGCACTTAATTAGAGGAGTTGATGCTGCCCCTGGAATCTAGTGATAAAATGTTGATGGCTTTTATTCGAATAAAGCTTTCTCACCAGCTTCTGTATATTGTAATAATTTACCTCTCCAGACATTATGCTCTGTCATCTAGTTCTAGATCTTGTCTTACGTCTTTGAAGTTATCTGATTCACACCATTGTGTTCAGGGTGGGAAAGTACACAGTGTTCTGGCTGTTTGTAGCCATATCTTTTTGTGAATATATATAACACTATGTATTTACAAGCATCTCAGACATCTCTTTTTCCCAGCTACATGCAGCCTTATCCGGTATTCCTCTATACCTATATGACCTGGATGCTTCTCAACATTTAGCCATGGAACAGTATTGATTCACATGTAAACAGGATGTGGTTCTCATTTTGATGTGGTTCAACCTCACCTTGACCCATACATCAATAGGGCAATGTTCTTTTCCTAAACTTCACTTGAAAAAATGATAGCCATATGCTAATGATTATACAAAGTGTTCATGTTCAAAAACTGATGCGTAAGTGGCCATTGCATCTCCTTTGTTCCTTGCTATGGCAGCAACACTGTAGCTGTATAGAGTTTTACTTTTCATCTGTTCCATTTAGGTTATTTTGTGTAATCAGCAAATGCTCTGAGTAAAACTATGAAAAAGGTGACGAATTGGCCATTGGTTGAATGAACTTTTTTTTTCTTTCAAAACACAAACACAAACACAAACACACACACACACGTAGCCCACATACTCCATTGATGTATGAATGGGCCCTGAGTTCTTTATCCAACAGTAACAATTACTTACCCTTGAGTTCCTAACATACCCTATATGGCTTTACACATTATAACATCTCACACACACACTTACACACTTTAAGGATTAGAATAATTATTTCCCCACTTTAATTAAAAACCCACACTTAAACCAATATTTTGTTTCCTTCAGGTCTGTTAACAGATCAATATATATATATATATATATATATATATATATAATAGTCCACAATAATATACTGCCAAAACAAAATAAACACGTTGCAGGCCTGATTCAGGGTGTGGTGAGACCAAAAACTTAGTGGTAGTTTCACTCACTGAGAGCAAACAAACAAGAAGAGTACCTTTTGCCAAATATGGTGGTGTTAGAGTTCGCCAGTCCGAGAGCAGGAATGGAGCATAAGGGCATACTGTCATGTCACTTGACTCCAGAGACAGACTTAAACTCAGAAAACTCAGCTTTATTGCTGGAAACACGAGGCACGGAACTGGGTGAGGCCAGCAGAAAAACTCAAACAGGAAACAGAGCTGCACAGAATAAGAGGACTACAAGGACACGACAACAAGCAGGGGAAAACACAGGACCTAAGTACACAAGGGCTGATGAGGGAAGCAGACACAGCAGGGAAACACAGGTGACCATCATCACACTAACGACACAGGACCATGACACATACCCACTAAGTGGTCCTGAATATTCCTGGTAGCTCAGAGCGCTATCTGGGTGCGTCCTCTAGTCTGTGTGCTTGAAGAAGTCATCTGAAGCCTTTGCGTTAAGCTGTGTTAGCTAACTGCAGCTTTCAGTCAATTACCGCTCGCTTAGCCAGTAAACAAACTGCGACAATTAAGTCCCGCCACTGTCAGGAAGAAATACTGCACCTTTCCTCCTTCTGACTATCTTTCCAATATCTGATACGAAGTGCAAGTTTAACCAATGAAAAATAATAACATTCACTATACCAGCCAAAGTTAAAGACAAACTTGTCCGGTCCCTCGTTACTCTTCATGCTCCTCTTTCCTTCTCTACCTCTCCTCTGTCATCACATGCTGACACCTCCAACCAGCAAACAGGTGGCTAAACAGAAATTTCCAGAACATAGTACACTGACTTTCCTTTTACAACAAATTGAATACTTACGGCATTTAATATTCTTAACACATGAACTTTGCAATTTTAACAATCATTTACATAAATGAACTTAACCCACATTCAATCAGCTTATATTTGGACTTATCACTACTCCTATTAATCTACTTCTCTATAGGTAGTCTACTACTACCTATTAGTCTATTTCCTACAGGGTTACAGAGAGAGAGAGAAGGAGAGAGAGAGAGAGAGGGATGGAGGGAGGGAGGGATGGATGGATGGATGGATGGATGGATTTTTATCCTCCAGGCTGGGAGCTTGGATGCCCTGCACAGTATCTTAGCTGTTCCTAGGACTGAGGTCTTCTGGACAGAGATCTTGGATGTCATTCCTGGAATCTGCTGGAGCCACTCTCCCAGTTTGGGGGCCACTGCCCTGTAGTTTCTGATTACCATGGGGATCATTTCACATCCTCTCTGGTTCTTCTCTCACCCTTGCTATTTCTTGAGCTTCTTGTGATCCTTCTTCATTTTCTTTTACTGTCACTTGGTATTCATCTATCACTGTATCTGGAAGTCCCACAGGATCTTAGCTTGGTCATTCTGAACCAACCTTGGGAGCATATCCCATTTTGACCTCAGGAATTCCAGGCCATACTTGGCACAGATGTTCCTGTATACTATGCCATCCACTTGGTTATGGTGTTCTATGTATGCCCTGCCTGCTAACATCTTGCACCCTGCTGTTATGTGCTGTAATTGTCTCAGGGGCACCTCTGCACAGAATGCATCTGGGGTCTTGCCTGGTGTGGTAGACCTCAGCCTCTATCGATCCTATGCTTAGAGCTTGTTCCTGTCCTGCCATGATTAGTACCTCTGTGTGGTCTTTCAGCCACATTTCAGCCACCATTGGTAGGGTTTTTTTTTTTTCCCCAATATCAGCCATTTCAATCTGCCAGTGATACATGCTGTGCAGGGCCCTGTCCTTCCATGATGGTTCCTGTTCTTGCTCCTCTTCTTTCTCAGGTTTCTGCTACCTGAGGTATTCACTAAGCAGTTTTGGCCATCTTCCTGATGTACTCATAGACGTTTATTGTTTCATCCAGGATAGTGGTCCTGACACTCACTAGGGGTGAAACTTTCAGTGCATGGTAAGGAGCTTTTGTGTCTTAATGTCAGTGGCTTCTGTCTCTTCCTTTGGCCAGCTTATTATCCCAGCAGGGTATCTGATGACTGGCAGGGCACGATCTTGTTTTTGCCATTCAGCTGACTCCTCTGGACTTTCCTTTCTCTCTGCAGGTATTTGGTGGTTCCAGCTTTCCTCATGGTCTCTTCAAATGGTTCCCATTTCCCTGTGGGATTCCAAAGTACTTGCAACTGTCCTCAGTATCTGCAATGTTACCTTCTGGTAGTACAGTCCCCTCAGTTCTGACTACCTTCTCTCTCTTTGTTATCTTACAACTACATTTCTCCAGTCTGAATGACATTCTTATATCATTGCTGTAGATCCTAGCATGGATAGTGGAGTGGCAACACTACCAGCTTTGGATAAGGTGGGGGTTCTAATCCCAGCCAGGGCATGTATTCAGTAAGGGTCCCCATGTAAGGAACTCCATGCTATCCAAGCCTACCTCACAATATAAGCAAGAGACATATAGCTGAAGCCACACCAGCTCAGGCTAACTTGGACTAACAAGGTCCACATCAAGTGTTGAAGAACCAGGCCATACTAATAAGTGGGCTACTAGAAAAAAGACACGGCATAAGTGAGCATGAGATGAGAATAGAGAACTATTGGAATGCTACTACACTATCCATAGGTCCCGCAAGAAGATGTGTTCTTCGACACCCAACATCTAGACTGACATCCAAATGACTAGTAGTGTTCATACATTCGCAAGAAGCAACTGCTATCACAACCAGAGAGGGCAAAGGGGAGTCAGGATGTCAGGTCAGGGGATATCATTACTCCCACACTCTGAGATTGGGTACCAAGCCCAAAGAACAACTGGCAAGTTAATGCCAGATCAGCTGACCTGAAGGAGAAGATCATGGCTAAGCTGGAAACCTGGGTGGCCATGGCTGATTACCAAGAATAAAGTGTACCTTTGCTGCCCAATAAGGTGGCTGCACTGGTGCATTGTTCCAATAAACAGCACATCCAGTGTGGCATCTATGTATATATATCTACAAGGGTTGGACAATGAAACTGAAACACCTGTCATTTTAGTGTGGGAGGTTTCATGGCTAAATTGGACCAGCCTGGTGGCCAATCTTCATTAATTGCACATTGCACCAGTAAGAGCAGAGTGTGAAGGTTCAATTAGCAGGGTAAGAGCACAGTTTTGCTCAAAATATTGCAATGCACACAACATTATGGGTGACATACCAGAGTTCAAAAGAGGACAAATTGTTGGTGCACGTCTCACTGGCTCATCTGTGACCAAGACAGCAAGTCCTTGAGCTGTATCAAGAGTCACGGTATCCAGGGTAATGTCAGCATACCACCAAGAAGGATGAACCACATCCAACAGGATTAACTGTGGACGCAAGAGGAAGCTGTCTGAAAGGGATGTTCGGGTGCTAACCCAGATTGTATCCAAAAAACAAAACCACGGCTGCCCAAATCACGGCAGAATAAAATGTGCTCCTCAACTCTCTTGTTTCCACCAAAACTGTCCGTTAGAAGCTCCACAGGGTCAATATACACGGCCGGGCTGCTATAGCCAAACCTTTGGTCACTCGTGTCAATGCCAAACGTTGGTTTCAATGGTGCAAGGAGCACAAATCTTGGGCTGTGGACAATGTGAAACATGTATTGTTCTCTGATGAGTCCACCTTTACTGTTTTCCCCACATCCGGGAGAGTTACGGTGTGGAGAAGCCCCAAAGAAGTGTACCACCTAGACTGTTGCATGCCCAGAGTGAAGCATGGGGGTGGATCAGTGATGGTTTGGGCTGCCATATCATGGCATTCCCTTGGCCCAATACTTGTGCTAGATGGGCGCGTCACTGCCAAAGACCACTGAACCATTCTGGAGGACCATGTGCATCCAATGGTTCAAACATTGTATCCTGAAGGCAGTGCCATATATCAGGATGACAATGCACCAATACACACAGCAAGACTGGTGAAAGATTGGTTTGATGAACATGAAAGTGAAGTTCAACATCTCCCATGGCCTGCACAGTCACCAGATCTAAATATTATTGAGCCACTTTGGGGTGTTTTGGAGGAGCGAGTCAGGAAATGTTTTCCTCCACCAGCATCACGTCGTGACCTGGCCACTATCCTGCAAGAAGAATGGCTTAAAATCCCTCTGACCACTGTGCAGGACTTGTATATGTCATTCCCAAGACGAACTGACGCTGTATTGGCCGCAAAAGGAGGCCCTACACCATACTAATAAATTATTGTGGTCTCAAACCAGGTGTTTCAGTTTCATTGTCCAACCCCTGTATGTAATAGCATAAAATACATGTCATGAAAGTGTTAACTAAATCACAGAAAACTACAATAACATTAACAGATAAGCATTCTTCTCTTTTCCTTATTTGCTTCTAAACATATTTTTAAAATTAGGTGTATGAAAGACAACGATGAAAGTAGCAATTCAAAGGGTTGCACACCCCACAACAGGATGATGAAGAGCAGTGCTGCTTAAAACATCACTCTTTTATAAAATACATTTGTAAAAACTGGATCCCTGCAGTGTGCAAGCTGTTGGGTGGCTTTCTTTTTTCTTTTTTGCTTTGTTTTTGGCCCCCTTTTTTTGGCAAGGAGATTTGTGTATATTTTTAGTATTTAAGACTAACTTCCCATTTGAAAACAGATGCCTTCATTTCTGCCTGTTTCTTGTATGTCGTACTTTTGATGATAACTTTCCTGAGTGCTTATTTTTACCTTTAAAAAGTCAAATTTATTGCCCAGATTTTCACAAGACTGATTTATCTTCCCAGATTTCACTTCGGCTGCGGCTGTCTCAGATAAACTGCTAACCTGTAAATCATTTGCTGCATGTTCATCTGCAGCCAGGCAGCTTCATCTAACTCCGAGACCACTCATGCTGCTGTTTCTCAGCTATGGTAGATTGTTCTGCAGTTGTGATGCTTATCATCAATTTCAGTTTGGAGCTTCTTTTAATGGCCCAGTCTTATTTTGAGCTCTAAGGTGGATTATATGCATTATTCACATTCTAATATTGTGGTGATATTACAAATCCTCCCCACCCCTCCTCTTTCCACCACATGCACACATGCCCACAAACACCGCGCGCACACACTCTCTCGCCTCGGAGTGATGAAATATGTGCATACTGTTTACAGCTTCATAAATTGAGGATGCAGACTTAGACATAAAAGATTACATAAAGCAATTCCTTGTGGTTATTTTGCTCGGTTCATTTTCCGCACATGGAAATAAACTGCAGAATTCCTCTGCTCAAAGCCTCCCACTGTGGTTGCATGAACCTTTGACTTGCTTGCCAAGCTGCAGCACAAAACATTACAAACAGGAAGGCAGAGTGAAGAGCTGCAGGCAGGGAAGCTGGTTTTTCCTGCTCATGTGCTGTGTAAAGAAAGGTACAGTACAGTAGTCTTGTAACCAAAGGCCTTGGAGGCTCCCCAAAGCAAGAGGAAGACTTGACTAGCTGACCACAATCTATTATTAAGGAGCAGATCAAAGCTGTATGAAAATGGGGCATCTGCAGGACTGCAGGGGTGGACTCAACGAGTTGGAGGTATTAAGGATTTAAAAGGGAGAAAGAAGGAGTTATTTCATTTTATATCATATAAATCAGTCAGAGTTATGTCAATGTGACATTGAGTTTTAGTTGTCAGGGGAAGGGTGTAAGTTCACTGTAAGAAAAAAGCAACTTTTCTAGGTTTTTTTAACATGGTTAAAAGAAAATGATTCAGCTGGCTCGGAGCAAGTCATCATATTTCTGCTTTTTTCTATAATGGGTTAAAATCCAAATCCCTGTTTTCATGAATGGCAGCTCTGTTAGAGTAGAAGCTGACTGGTACAGAATTTCAAAAATATTTGTCACGTGCTCGACATCTAACCCAAAGTAACAGTATGACTTCTACAATATTAAATGCAATAAACAAAATGCGCAAGAATTCAGCTCCAAATGTGAGCACTGGCTGAAAGGTTGGTGGAAAAACACACTACATCTAAAGCCTCCCACAACAAAATGAGCACCTCTAGGTTTGCATTAAGCTTGAGTGCCAGATTTCTTAGTGCTGCTTTAACTTAAAGCAGACTTCAGCATGTTATTCCCATATGAGACATTACAATGAAACAGGATATAGTTTAGTTATGCGGTAAGGTAGAAGGTGAAACATGCAAAAATTTAGTTTGTCATTGGTTTGATTACATGAGGTCTTTGATATTGCTTGGGAAGACAGAGCACTTCTTTAGTTCATTATGCATAAAACTGCCGTCATAAAAAATGAACTGCTACTGTAATTTTGTTGGCTCCCTCTGTCTACAAATTCAGTTTTTGTTTTGAATGCTTCCCTTGGGCACCTGCATCCTTAAAAGAGGCAGATTGCAGTTGCCAAAAACAATGACATCAATGGCAAACATACAGCAGACAAACTGTATGCATCCATCAGCATTCCTCATGAACATCTGGCTAACACCTGCTGTCTTTCACTGCAGCTCTGTATTGTATTAATCTGTGGAGAATATTTTTCATCTCAGGTTACAGTAAGTCAAGCAGAAACTTTGGAAAGAAGTAGATAAAACTGCCCTGTTTTGTGACTTGCCAAGAAAAATATAAACCCACAATTTGGTCTTTTATAGCAGTGTTTACTGTTTCTTGCCCCACTGAGGTAAAATAAACTTTTATCAAATCAATCGGAGAAATTGTTGCACCATTTCAGTTTATTTCTGCTAGGAGCGCTGCTAATATTCCATTATAGAAAGCATAAGAGAGCTTGTTTATGGGTATATTTTTTCTATGAAATATTAGTTTTAGCTCCTTTTACTACCAGGCTTAATGTCTCCAGACTGGGTGCGTAGTTAATAGGGCAGGAGTGCAGTGATAGCACACCCCACAGTAACCTTTATGCCCCCCTTGTTGACATAACTGGATCCAATAAGTTAATACAAAATACTGGAAATATAAGGGCAAGAAGTCACAATCCACCCGGCCATGACCTTTTAAGGAAAATACAAGAATGCTGCATTAGGAAACACCTCATGCTGCCACATAAACTGCAGTATAGGATTGCCAAGGCTTTGTTTGTAGCTCTGCAGATGGAGCAGCACAAAGTGAAACTCCAACAGAAAGAATCAGGTTGAAGCTGGGCAGCAACAAAGTGTTGCATCACAATGCTCGTGGCTTCTTAAAATCACCCCCTTTGCTAAAAAGACTTGTTTGTCTGCCGGGGGGTCCTGTCAGGGGCTCTGATGCCATTAATATTTGATGGAGCTCGATGGTGCTAACCTTTAAGGTATCCCACTGCTGTACACTCCCAGGTGACCTTTTCTTTTTAGCTGGACTCTCCTTCCTTCAGTAGCTACTGTAACCTGTCCTGATGCTGGCTGGAAAAGTAATGCATGAGAGAACCCTATATTTGCCATATTTTGTAAGAGGACTGTCAAAAATTTTAAGCAAAATAATTTTTTTTATTCACAGCAATATAAATAAGCTACAAATTGAATAACAGCTGCTGAGGTCAAGTTTATTTGCAGCTGATTATTAAATAGGTTTTAAATGGGTTCTTATAGGATACAACAGCTACAAATGAAAATCTTAAAACTCTCTGAAAAGGTCATAAGTCATGGAGGGTGTTTTACGATTTGAGAATTACCAGGTTAAAAGTGTAGTTTGACCCATTCATTGGCAATATTTGTTTTTTATGCACATTGATTACACTGTAACAACAAAAAAAAACTGTTTAATGGTAAAATGTTATGACTTTTATGGAATTTTAGTTTTTTTCAATAGTAGTAAATGTTAAAATTGTTCCACAAAGTTTCCTTTTTTTATTTTACAATTTCTATTTCAACAAAACAGCACGCTCCGCTTCAGCTGAGTCCCTGTTTGATTTCCCAAGAGAGTTTCAGCACCTTATCAAGTGATGTGAGAGCAATTACTTCAAGATAAATAGCAAAAAACAAACAAAAAAACCCAAAACAAAGACATGATCACAGCACTTAGATGAGTTGTTAGCAGAGCCTTGCCTGCATTGCCCAAAAAGCCTCTCATTTTAAAGTGATGTACTTAAATATGATATATGTGCAACATTTAATGGAATCCAACTCAATACTGAGATAAAAAAATCTCCCGTTTTGGGCTGTATCCATCAGAAATTCCAAGTTAACACATATTGTTTCAGCCCAACTTCAGCATGTTATACCACCAGCAAGATCACTGATCATTTTCCATTGCGATGTCTTTGTCAGACATGTAGGATTGAGGTAGCACACAAAAAATTAGATTCAGAAGAGTTTTCTCTTTTTATGAAAAACTTGGATGTGTTTCATTCTAAGGGAGATCACTGAGGCTGTTAACAGACAGCTTGCACCGTGTACCAAACAATTACACCAACCAAGTCAAATTTATAGCTTCCTAAAGTACTGTAACTTCCAAAAATAGTCATGGTGACAAAACACTGAACATTAGCATTTTTGAATGCTCCAGTTCTTTCAGAATAAATACATTTATTTTCTTGAACACTAAAAACTTGTGTTTATGATTAGTTTTCTATTGCACAAAATGCACAAATAATTACCTCATTCTTTTCTTGCAAAATGTCTGATTATTCTGGTACCGTGCCTGTGGCTAAAGGAGACTCTTCCAATGGTACAAGTGCCACACTGGGGCCTTTCTATATTATGTGTTATGTGGAGGGATGCAAAAGGTTGCTGGGCATATTTCAAGTTAAAAAAACAATAACAAAAAAAAAAACAGATAGCACAACACAAAATTTAATGATGTCAACCAAAATGCATGGCTTAAATTGTCACTGAAATATCTGCATGTATCATATGCAATTATAACATTTAGGAGGGATTTGTAGAAATCAATCAAATGAAGTGCAATTAAAAATCTCAGTAATTAGTTTTGTGCCCACATGATTTAAAAAAAAATCTGGATAATTATCTTTTGGATAAGAAAACTTATAAGGAATTGTGGTTTGGTGAGCTGAAACGTTTTACCATGGTACATCATATTTTGGAGCACTGACATGTAAACAGAAAACATCTTTTATCAAATTCTGAATTATTATTATTATTATTTTTAGATTTTTTTTAGAACGTTGTGGTACTGACTTAATGTGAAGGTTTTGGTAACACTTTCTGTTACAGCTTGGAAATAATATGTTTATAGTGGGGTAGTTATAGTTGAATAATATCACACTGAACTTTATGTAATTGGGTAATAACAGGTCAGAAACTGGGGGAAATAGTGCGGAAAAAATGTATGCCTATGAGGCAAAACCAATGAGTAATGATTTAGCTTTGGTAACAATATAACCTGCTGCATTAAAGTTTTTACACACTGACCTGTGGTGATACAGTGTCAATACTGTGTTTAATGTAATTATTGTAGGGTCTACCTTACTGTATAAAGTGCCTTTAGGTGACTGTTGTGATTAGGTGCTATATAAATAAAATGGAATGGAACTGAATGGAATATTAACCACCAGGTGTGTGTTACCTGGAGACACCTGTGGTCATTTCTGCATTCCATATCAATAATGTATTAAAGGAAACTCCAAGAAGATGAATGATAACTTGGCAACATTTGTTGAAGCATGGCATCTAAGCAGAAACTTACACTGGATGGCATTCCCTTGGTCTCCAGTAACACTGTGAAGAATCTTGGATTCGTTTTTGACCAGGATATGTCCTTCAGTGAACATATTAAACAAATATGTAGGACTGCCTTGTATTTCTGTAATACTTCTAAAATTAGAAACATCCTGCTGAAAAGATAATTCATGCATTTATTACTTCTAGGTTGGACTAATGTAATTCGTTATTATCAGGCTGTCCTAAAAGCTCCCCGAAAAGCCTTCAGCTGATCCAAAATTCTGCAGCTAGAGTACTGACAAGGACTAGAAAGAGAGAGCAGATTTCTCCCATATTGGCTTCTCTTCATTGGCTCCCTGTTAAATCCAAAAGAAAAACTTCAGTCCTTCTCCTCACATACAAGAATTGAATAATAAATAATAATTGGGACCCATCTTATCTTAAAGACCTCATGGTACAGTATCACCCCAAGCACACTAGCACACTTCGCTCTCAGACTGCAGGTTTACTTGTGGTTCCTAGGATATTTAAGAGTAGGATGGGAGGCAGAGCCTTCAGCTTTCAGGCCCCTCTTCTGTGGAACCAGCTCCCAGTTTGGAATTTGGGGAAAACTATTTTAATATTAAGCTTAAAACTTTCCTTTTTAATAAAGCTTACAGTTAGGGCTGGATCAGGTGACCTTTATCCCTTAGTTGTGGTGCAATAGGCCTAGGTTGCTGGGGGTTTCCCATGATGCACTGAGTGTTTCTTTTTTACTCGCCTCTTGTCACTCTTTCTGTGTTTATACCCACTCTTCATTTAATCATTAGTTATTATTAATCTCTGGCGCTCTTCCACAGAATGTCTTTTGTCCTCCCTCCCCTCATCAATGCATTACTGCCCCTCCCTGAGCCTGGTTCTGCCAGAGGTTTCTTCCTGTTAAAAGGGAGTTTTTCCTTCCCACTGTTGCCAAGTACTTGCTCATAGGGAGTTGTCTGATTGTTGGATTTTCTCTGTATCTTATAGCATCTTTACCTTACAATAAAAAGTGCCTTGAAGTGACTGTTGTTGTGATTTCTGTGTAATGATTAGGAATCAGGAATGTAATCTGTGTTTTTATTTTCTTGTAATTTTCCCGTATTTTAATATAATTATTTTTAAAAAGTACTCTTGTGCCGCTCCAAACTGAATTCTGACACTAGCCTCGTGAGAACTGCCACCTGCAGTAGCCTGGGAGGCAGTTCTCGCGAGGTTAGTGCCGACAGCAGAAGCAAACCCAGAAAAACAACAGGACCTTGGGCTCAGTGTCGCCAACTTAGCGGCTTTTCAACTCCCCATATTGACTTTTTTTCCCCCGAAAGCGACTAGTGACAGCGAAATCCTCCGTTGTCACCTTGTTTTCTGTACATGAAGCCTTCTTACTGCATCCCTTCGTACACTTTGGCATCGCCCAGACCTCATTTCGCCTCCACCCTCCAACCCCTGGACCTCACTTAAACACCGAGCCTGCCTACCTGCTTCCATCCCTGGTCCTCGCTTCGGCCTTTATCAACCTTTGAGACAGCCGATAGCGAGTTTTCTTACATAAGTTGGCATTATAAGGAGGAGGGTTGAATGTAGCTAACTCTGCCCATAACTTGACAGGTATGGGCAGAGGACCCCAATGCAGGACTCACAAGAGGTTTGATATTCCTTAAAGCTTTATTTACAATGCCTATCTTGACATAGAACATAGCTTGACATAACTTGAAGCATAAACATGAACATAACGCACACAGCAGGAAAAACCGATGACAACACAGGCACTAAATACACAATGGATAATGAGGGGAGTGGAAACATGTGGAGAGTACAACGGAACATAATAATGCTGACGAGACAAGGGGAAACAAACCTAAACACAAAGCACATGGAACACAAGATCGTCAAAATAAAACAGGAAGTGACC